>CM024763.1:65748984-65905962 GCA_014218235.1 Colocasia esculenta | reverse complement strand
CCAAAAGAGCCTTGCGGGAGATGGGCCAAATCTCGCATCTACAAATGCCCTTCTGAGACATCGGTCTTACAAGGGAGCAGAGTGGACGAAAGGTTGGTGTCTCGGTAAACAAAGGACGCGGAGATTTGATGAGGGACCATTTCCGAGGATAAGAATTCTAGCGAGCCAAACAAATGAGGTTAGGCTAGAAACAGATGACGTATCGTCTGAGAGACAAATGTGGGTAAGAAGAGGATGATTACCCGTGTAACTACAACTGCAACCACGGTAGGGTCCCTGGCGTGCCGTGTAGGACTTTGACTAGTTTCTGGCGTGTCTGAGTCAAAGGAGTTGTAATATGATAGTTGAATCAAGAGGGTCTCATAACCGGAGCTCGTGGCTCGCTGGCCTAATCAGGACGTCGGTCCCGAATTAGGAGGTCATGGAGACAAGGAGTTGGTTGATCTCTCAAAGAGATCATCAAGATTCTAACTGGAATCAATGTTCGGAAAGCCTAGATTCCGGAATTAAGCTCGCGACTGGCGAAGGCTCAATGAACTCAATAAGGCTGGAATGATTATTGTGATATGCACGTGGGACAAGTGGAGAAGGTGGGCAACAAAGACCCTGATGTTAACTTGGATAATCATGAAGGGTGGACCGGGAAGCTACCTAAGCTAGGGGAGCCATGGAGCAATCAGATGATCGAGGGAAAATCACCATTTTTTTGGGTGTTAGTAAGAAAAGCTAGCAGTGAAGATGCATGCTGGTGTGGGTTGCCTATCTAAAAAAGCAAGTTAGCACCAGAGGAAAATTCTAAAGGCCTACGAATAACTGAGAGATCGCAACCCATCATGGTTTTTTTTGTAAAGGGGAATCAGGGTTCACGGTCGCCAAATTATTCGCCTCTGGTGGGGTCCTATGTTAACATACCTGTAACGCTCAAGGTCGTATGAGCATTCCGAATTTTTGAAGCGCAGCTTGTGCTTGAATCTGCAAAACAACGTTGAAGCACAAGATAAAGGATAATGGCCATTATGAAACACAAGACATTGAAATTTCCAGGGGTTTACCCACCATCGATGACCGTCGACTCCCCGTTAATGCAACAGTATTGCTGTTAACTAGACCTAACGTCAACTGATATGGACGCCTACCAGACAGCGGATCAGGCCGAAAATATAGGTGATAGGATTCCATGGGGATTCTATCATCTCCTACCTCCGTCTCTCCCTGCTCCTGCTGTGAACCAGAGAGCTGAGAGAGACAAGAAACATAGCAAGATGGCCTCTCTTCGACGGAAACGATCCACAGGCATGAACCCGGGAATTCTGAGCAAAGTTCCGGCCATTCGTCCCATTTCTTGTGATTTTTATATGTCCCGCCGGGCAATGATGTGTTTTCCAAATTTTAAAGTGTAACACAAAATTAGGTGAATAAAAAGTTGTTGTATTGTGTTTGATGGCTTGAATTGTGTGGAATTGAGCAATGGGAGTATTAATGGGCTTCAAAGATGTTCAAAGGAGTGTGCTGTGAGGACTGAGTGCGGAAGTATTGGCGTCCACATCGATGGACGCCAATCAGGTAGACGTCCATGTCGGTGGCCGTCTATTTCAAACTTGACGTCCCGACAGGGCCGTTAAGCTTACTTCAAGGTCTGACACTGAAAGAACATTGGCGTCCACCCCTGGCCGTTAAGGGTACGTCAACGGCCACAGCTTGACGCCAGAAAAAGGTAAACGGCCTCACCTTGACGTTAAACCAGAAAACTACCTTTTTTTTGAACCGACGCCTCTCCGCGCCAATTCACCTTCTCACAAGCGCCGGAGCCCCAGATCTCCTTTCTCTCATCTTTCCCTACCCTCTCAATTCTCACTCTTCTTCGACCTTCTACTTCTTTGTTTCTTTAAGCCCCCAAACTCCATTGACACTGCTTCCAATGAGGACAAGGGGGAAATGTACTGTCCTCTGGTCTCGCCGCCAACCGGAGGAGGAGGAGGGAAGGAGGAGATGATGGCGGAGGAAGAGGCCGGACCGGCGGTGGCCGGCGCCGACGGAGAAAGTGAACCGGAGGGGGACAATGCCGGGGATGACGAAGGAGGAGACGAGACGGAGGTGGAAGCACCCCGACGGCCCAAGGTAGGCCCCTAGAACCCTCAAAACTCTGTGGAATGTGTGATTGTAAGTTGTGAAAAATAGGGACAGGGGAGGTTCTGTCGGTTTTGACAGAAACTTGACGTCCACATCGGTGGACATCGAGTTCCTATCGACGGCCACCCCCTTGCCGTTGTCATGAACTTGACGGCAACGGGGTGGACGCCTACATAGGAACTAGACGACCACACCCTTGACGCTGACTTTGAGTTAACGGCAGACCCCTTGCCGCCAATTTGTGGTTAATGGCAATCGATGCTGACGCCAAAATTTCTGTGTTTTCTGCAGGGCAAGGGCCGAATGAGGAGCAGGGTCACCTGGGACCTATGCTGGGCGTGGTATAGGGCGCTTCCGGAGGCCCAGCAGACCCGGATCGCCAGGATGGGGTTCGGGCACCTCTTGTCGGTGCGTCCACCACGTGGCGTTCCGTATCTAGAGGCCCTTAGGGAGAGATGGAGGAGGACTGCAAGGCATTCATCATGCCTTGGGGTCACATGATACCCCGTTGGAGGACGTGGCGTATCTGACGACTGGACACCGTTCAGGGAGAGCCAGTAGTGGGGACAGGAGCAGAGTGATTATTATGATGACATTGTTGAGTTGCTGGGGCCGGAGTTTTAGCAGGGAGGAGGAGGCCGATCCAGAGCATCTTGCTCAGATCACTTTCAGAGGCTGTAGGCCTGAGGAGCAGGAGGAGAGGGCCCCTGGAGACGCTAGAGGTTTTTACTCAGGGGTGCGGGGAGCCCTAGACTTGGGGGACCGGAGCGAGGAGCGCTCGGTCAGGATCTTCGTCGCCTACCTCTTTGGGCGGCTTTTGTCGCGACGTAGTCATCCCAGATGAATTGCAAGTTCGTACTGCTGCTGAGGGACCTGGCGCAGGCTGGGAGGTATGCATGGGGCACCGCGATGCTGGGCATCTTTCTCTCTTCTCTCTCCCCAATAGTTCGCAGCGCTCTCAAGCACTGGGGCTTCACCCCTTTCTTCAGGTATGCAATTTCCTTTTAATGCTCATCATTGATTCTTAAATTGATTAAATTGCCTGACTGACATCTTTTGGTTGCCTTGCAGATCTGGGGGTACACCCGCTTCCCCATGGGGCGCGGGACATTGAGAGAGGGGCCAGACCTTGGTGCCCCTCATGGCGAGGTGGGATGTGGCCCCTGACCCCAGGGTCACAGATCGGCGTGCGGAGGACGTGCGCGTCGCCCTGGACCACTACCCACATGATCAGGTATGAAACTCTCAATCAGCTCTTTCATTCATTTAATTACTGCATTTGATGTTATTGACCAGTGTTCTTTTCTTTCCTCAGGTGGTATGGACCCCGTACGTAGGAGAGGCAGACAGCTCGCACCCAGCGATGGCGGCGGGTCGTCCTCTGTTTGACCGCCACCTGCTCCTTCTCTGCATGGGACCTGCGAGGTCCTCTACTTAGAGCTCGTGGTGCGGACTCTAGGCTGGCACCAGCCGGCCATGGAGGTGCCGTCCCTGGGCAGAGAGGGGCACTCCCGCCGCCGGTTTTTCGCCGAGGACCGTGACTGGGGCGAGGAGCACGGTCGCCTACTGGCGGGCTGGAGGAGGCCAGGTGGTCCAGCAGGCGGGCCTCCTCGACAGCTCGGCCTACATGGAGGATTACCGGGCACGCTACGCCGGACGACTCCGGCTGACGGCGAGTGGTAATGAACTTCTATCTCTATCCTCTATCATTTAAATTGATTTAATTCTAACCTGGAGTGTGAGTGACAGTTGCGGTGGCGCAGGCGATCCGCCTCCTGGAGGGGCGGTTAGCAGAGTTAAAGGTGGAGTTAGAGAGACTCCGCACGGAGGGCGGACACGGTAAGTAACATTTCTCAGTTTGAATTTGATGAATTGGAATTGATTGATTTGATTACTGACCTAATATGTGAATGCAGAGGCAGAGCAATCGAGGTGTGGGCGAGCCGCGATGCGGGGCGAGCTCGTCGCCCGCCAGCCGGGGGGGGGGGGGGGGGGACCTGGCGGTCCGCTGCAGGAGGCCCTGGATAGGGCGAATGAGCGGATCCAAGAGCTCGAGGCTGAGGGTAAGACACTGAAACCGAACCTGAACACTTGTGATTGATTTGTTGACGTGACGTGTTTGCTTTTTTGTGTGCCGCGACAGGAGGAGGGAGTAGCAACCCTCCAGGTGCAGTTGGAGCCATGCGGTGGATCTCTCGAGAGGAGGGTCGCATGACCACATTTCGGAACATCGCGAGGGATGCGGAGGTAGAGAGATACGGGCAATCGAGGCCCGGGTGCAGGCTGCGGCGGATCTGGAATTCTTGAAGAACAAGGTACTGAAGAAGCGACGGGAAAGCAGCAACGACGATCAACAGGAGGCGGCGGGAGGATGGGGTCCGTGTTCGGGTCTCTTGATGACATCGTGTCATTGGGAGACCCGTCCGTAGGACGAGGGCGGGGAGCACGACAGAGCCTCCACTGCGACGAGACCTCCTGTCCAGACGGCGTCGGGAGAGGGGTGTTCGTTTCGTTTCGCCTCCGTCTTCGAATGCCGACGATCTGGCCTTCTTCGACGGTGGTTCACGGACGTGCCGCTCCTTCGTTGGCGATGGAGAATGTGCCGGTTGACCCGTTGACCCCGAGTTGACTGCGTTGACTGAGGAGGAAAAACAAAGGAAACCGGTGATATAAGGGAGATAGTTGTGATCGCCAGGGCCTTACCTGTGCCCAAGGGGTTGTTCTGATCACGTTGATGTAGCAGCCTCGCGTCGCGGGTGATGGTAGAGATCCACTTCTCCTCCTTCAGCGGCCAAAGGAAGAGAGCTCCACGGTCTTCTTCGGATCGTTCCTGCCACAGAACAAGACTCAATTAGACCCTAAATAGTGCAGCAAACGTTCAAAACGAAATATGGAAGGCCCAAAAGGAGAGTCCCGTACCGGTTGCGGACTTGAGAAGAGGGGTGGCCAAGTGTTATGACCACCCTTCTTCCCTCCGTTTTTGGTTGGGAAACCCCTTTCTAGGTGTGTAGGAAGGTGCCCTACGTGCCTAGAGTGTGTGGGAAAGGGTGTGTGACATGCAAGTATCTAAGAGAGAAAAGGAAGGAGAGGAAGAGGGGGGAGGTGATCCTCGTTGTTGGTGATGCTAGCTCGTTGCAGAGGCTCCTTCAACTCCAGAGAAGCCTCCTTGGACGTCCCAAAGGTTGAGAGGAAGTAGAGGATGACTTGGTGAAGCTTGGGTGCAATTTCTCTCTCCTCTCTCAAAGCTTGAGCATATGGACGTCCAGCCTCTCCCCCTTGTTCAGAGGGACCAAGGGGGAGTTATATAGACAGTGAGCTCGGGGTTGAGAGCATTGGATGCTCAAGTGTGAAGAAACACACTTGTACATGTGGCAATCCTTGTGTTTAAGCTCCAACCAATGGGTAGAGGCCATGTAGGATTTTTACTGGGTCAAGAGGGTGCCTAGGTGGCCCATATACCCGTTGGGAACGGCTATGTGCGTTGCATGGCTGAGACAAGGGCGCTAGTGGGCTGGAATCTCGGGTTAGTTGCGCAGACCAGGTAAACGCTCTTGACGTCCAGAGATCAGGCCGCCAACCTCATGCAGACGTCCATCGAGGTGGACGCCAACTTGGGTCAACGTCCAGGGGGATTGACGCCAACAAGCAGTAGGCGGCCATCGATGCTGCCGTCTACATGGGATCCGAGGCTGGTCACACATGGTCAAACGAGGCTTAATGGGCCAAATAGCCTTGCGGGAGATGGGCCAAATCTCGCGTCTCAAAATGCCCCTCCGAGACGTCCGGCCTTGCAAGGGAGCAGAGCGGACTGAAAGGTTGGTGTCTCGGTAAACACAGGACGCAGAGGGCCATCTCCGAGGATAGGAATTCTAGCGAACCAAACGAAAGAGACAAGCTAGAAACAAATGACGAATCGTCTGAGAGACAAATAGGGGTAGGAAAAGGATGATCTACCCGTGTAACTACAACTGCGACCCAATGGCAGGGTCCCTGGCGTGGCCGTGTTGGACTTTGACTAGTTTCCGGCGTGTCTGAGTCAAAGGAGTTGTAATATGACGGTTGAATCAGGAGGGTCTCGTAACCGGAGTCGTGGGCTCGCTGGCCTAATCAGGACGTCGGTCCCGAATTTAGGAGGTCACGAAGACAAGGAGTTGGTTGATCTCTCAAAGGATTATCAAAAGATTCTAACTGGAATCACATGCCTGGAAAGCCTGAAATCCGGAATTAAGCTCGCGGCTGGCGAAGGCTCAAATGAACTCAATAAGGCTGGAATGATCATTGTTGAAAGCACGGTGGGACAAGTAAAGAAGGGGGCAACAAAGACCCGATATCAACCTGGATAGTCATGAAGGACGAACCCAGTAGGCTACCTGAGCTGGGGAGCCATGGAGCAATCATATAATCGAGGAAAATCACCATTTTTTTTTTTGAGTGTTAGTAAGAGAATGTTAGCAGTGAAGATGCATGCTGGTGTGGGTTGCCTATCTAAAATGCAAGTTAGCACCAGAGGAAAATTCTAAAGGCCATACGAATAACTGAGAGATCGCAAACCCATCATGGTTTTTGGTGAAGGGGAACTCAGGGTTCACGGTCGCCAAGTTATTCGCCTCTGGTGGGGTCCTATGTTAGACATACCTGTAACGCTCAAAGTCGCATGAGCGTTCCGAAGTTGAAGCGCAGCTTGTGCTTAAGATATCTGCAAAACAACTTGAAGCACAAGATAAAGGATAATGGCCATATAAAGATTAAGAATTTAAGCATTTCCGATAAGTCAACGTCCACATCGATGGCCGCCAGTAATATTGTTAACGTCCACAGATGTGGCCGCCAACCTTGAACTGACGTCCACAGATATTGACGCCTACCTGACAGCGGATCAAACCGAAAAAATAGGTGATGAGAGTCCATAAGGACTCTTTCATCTCCTACCTCCGTCCCTCCCTGCTCCTGCTGCGAACCAGAGAGCAAAGAGACAGAGAAGAACAGCAAGATGGCCTCCTCATCAACCGGACGATCTACAGGTGCGAATCCCGGAGTTCTGAGTGAAATTCCGGGACACCTGAGCATGCGTCTAGCCAATGGAGAGGTAAGTGATGATTGTTTCTGCTCTTTCCCGGGCTGAAAACGCCCCAAACAGCACTCTTACATAACCTCACCCTCATGCAGGAGATCCCGGCATTCCCAAGCCAAGGTCAGGTACGGGCCTTTTCCTGGCTCGTGAACTTGGTTAACGCGATAACCCTGGACATGCGGAGCTTCATTGGCATGTGGCATTTGAACTTCATGGTGGTCCTGGCCAAGAACATGAAAGAGATGTGGTGGGGGTTCGACGCCCTGGGGGTGTTGGTGGAGAGATGGCACCCACACACACACACCTTCGTGTTCCAGGGTTTTGAGGCGAGCGTGTTGCTGGAGGAGGTGGAGCTGTTCTTGGGTGGCAGCGGTACCTGGAGTATGATGCAGCGACTCCTCTCCTCCCATGGGAAGAGATTCTTGCTGACATCGTGCGGGACAAGAAAGAGGTGCTGCGAATGACGAACAAGGATGGGATCTTCTTGGACCGGCTGGCTTGGTGGCTGATCCAGCATACCCGGGAAATTGGCGGAGAGAGAGCGACGCGAGGACTGACTCTTTGCCTGGCCGGGGTGTTCCTGTTCCCCACGAG
The DNA here is from genome assembly GCA_014218235.1 of Colocasia esculenta. Lineage (NCBI taxonomy): Eukaryota > Viridiplantae > Streptophyta > Magnoliopsida > Alismatales > Araceae > Colocasia > Colocasia esculenta. The sequence goes on along the minus strand of CM024763.1, from coordinate 65,898,167 downwards.
CGGCGACTTCATCATGTACGAGCATGTTGGGATACTCACTCTGCTATGGCGCGGGCAATCACTTGCCCCTGCAGTGTTGGCCCACCTGTACAGTTCGCTCACCACCATGAGCCTAGGAGGACGCACGTGCGGGAGTTTGTTTCTGCTCCAGGTATGGATGGAAGCTCATCTAAAGTTTGATTTTGCTGATGCACAACCTACCCCCTCCAGAGTCTTCCTTCGGAGTTCAGTGCACTGCAGCAGGGCATGGTACGAGCCAGAGGATGAGATCAAGTGTGTGACCGCGCACTTGAAGGGCCGAGATGCTTGGAGAGATCACTTAGCATATCTGGGCATGGATGAGTTCATCGTGAGGCCACTGTTTATGAGGACTATCGAGTTCAAAGCGCGGACCAGGGAAGACAAAGATTTATGGTTGATTGGAGCAGATCGGATGGTGGCGTATCAACCACATCGGTGCCACTGTCAGCTTGGGATTCCACGGGGAATTCCCATTTCATTCAACGGCATCGATATGATAGTCACCGGAAGAAATGAGAGGCTGATGAAGAAAGCGATGAAGGTTTGGGCGAGACATACAGTGAGCAGGAAGGTGGGTTTGGCTGTTCAGGAGAAACGGGAAGAGATCTTGAAGTATGAGGAATACAATTATAGCATTCTTCCCGTTGCTTGTGGTTATTTCATGGCCCGCAGGGCAAAGTGATGTACTTTTCAAATCTGAATAAGTGTAACACAATTAGATGAATAAAGATTCTTTTGCATTTGTGTTCAATTGACTTGCATTGATTGATGTGTGGAATGAAATGTGGTGAAATGGGGATGAAATGACCTCAAGGATGTTCAAAAGACTGTGCTGCGAGGGCTGAGCGCGGAGTAGTTGGCGTCCACATCGATGGCCGCCAACCTCTGGTTAACGTCCAAACTCTGGTCGCCAACCACTGAGACTGACAATCGACGTCCACATCTGTAGCCGTCGACATTCAAATTAGACAGCCAGAGATGGCCGTCGACCAGACTTCGAGGTCTGACATTGAAGAGATATTGGCGTCCACAGACTAGCCGTCGAGAGTACGTCAGCGGCCTAGGGTTGACGTCAGATAAAGGTAAACGGCCAGCCCTGGACGTTAAACCAGTAAACGCCCTTTTTTTTGAACCGACGCCTTCTCCCGGGCGCCCTTCCATCTTCCCAAGCGCCGGGAGAAGGAAAACCCATACCCTTGCCCGAGACAATGAGGACCAGGGAGAAACAAACCATCACCCGGGGCCGTCGCCAATCGGAGGAGGAAGAAGAAGAGGTGGAGATGGCTACGGCGGGGGAGAAGAAGAAGCGGCGGTAGAGGACGTACCGGAGGGGGACGAGACCGAGGGAGGAGATGAGACGGAGGCGGAGGCACCTCGACGACCTCGGGTGAGTACCCCAAAACCTCTGTGTGAGTGTGATTTCATTTGGTGAAAAGAAGGGGAAAGAGGGGAAGGGCCGTCGGGTTAGACAGGAACTTGACGGCAACATCGGTTGCCGCCGAGTTCCTGTTGGCGTCCAACTCCTTGCCGTCAATGGGAACCTGACGTCAATGGGCCGGACGTCAACACAGGAACTAAACGGCCACCCCTGGACGCCGACTAAGAGTAAACGGCAGACCCTTGCCGTCAGCTTTGAGTAAACGGCCATCGATACTGACGTTAAGCTTTCTGTGTTTTTTGCAGGGCAAGGGCCGAATGAGGAGCAGGGTGACTTGGGACCTGTGCTGGGCGTGGTACCATGCGCTTCCAGAGGCCCAGCAGGACCAGATAGCGAGGATGGGGTTCGGACATCTACTGTCGGTACGCCCTTTCCACTTAGATGTGCCGTATCTAGAGGCATTGAGGGAGAGATGGGAGGAGGACTGCAAGGCATTCATCATGCCTTGGGGTCACATGATACCCACATTGGAGGATGTGGCGTATCTGACGGGACTGCCGGTTCAGGGAGAGCCGGTAGTCGGATTGGAGAGGAGGGACTACTATGACGACATAGTAGAGCTACTGGGGCCAGAGTTCGTGGCCGGGAGGAGGAGACCGATCCGGAGCATCCTGCTCGGATCGTTGTCGGAGGCAGTTGGATTGAGGGGGAGGAGGAGAGGACCCCTAGAGTCACTTGATGAGTTCTATGCTGGAGTGCGGGGGGCACTCGACCTAGGAGACCGGAGCGAGGAGCGCTCGGTACGGATTTTTGTCAGCTACCTCTTCGGACGCCTGTTGTTCGCGACGCAGTCATCTCAGATGAACTGCAAGTTCGTGCTGTTGCTGAGGGACTTGGCGCAGGCGGGGAGGTACGCTTGGGGTGCTGCGATGCTGGGACACCTTTTCTCTCTCCTCCCCAGCAGCTCGCAGCGCTCTCAGAGCACTGGGGGCTTCACCCCCTTCCTTCAGGTACGCAATTTTTTCCTTTAAAGCTCAACTTGAATTTCAATTGATTAAATTGCTTGACTGACTGACTTTCTCTTCTTGCAGATCTGGGGGTACACCCGCTTCCCCATGGGGCGCGGGACACTTGTAGAGGGGCGCCAGATGATGGTGCCTCTCATGACGAGGTGGGCGGTGGCCCCGGACCCCAGGGTCACCGACAGGAGGGCAGGGGATGTGCGGGTCGCACTTGACCACTACCCGCATGATCAGGTATGAAACCCTCAACTAGCTTTTGCATTCTCTCAATTACTGCTGCATTTGATGTTACTGACCAGTGTTTCTCATTCTTCTCAGGTGGTGTGGACCCCCTATGTGGGGGAGGCGGACGCCTCGCACCCGGCGGTGGCGGCAGGTCGCCCCTTGTTCGACCGCCACCTCCTTTTACTGTGCCTCGGGACATGTGAGGTACTGTACTTGGAGTTGGTGGTACGGACCCTGGGCTGGCACCAGCCGCCATCGAGGTGCCCTCCCTCGGGAGAGAGGGACACTCACGCCGGCGGTTCTTTGCCGAGGACCGCGACTGGGGGGCAGACCACGGCAGCACCGTCGCATATTGGCGCGAGGGCGGCGAGCAGGTGGTACGAGTGACCGACCTCCAGGACAGCTCGGCTTATATGGAGGACTACCAGGCACGATACGCCGGGCGACTCCGGCTTGACCGACGAGTGGTGAGTGAAACTCCTAACTCTAAGCCTTGGTCGGATCTGAATTTGAATTGATTCTAACCTTGAAGCATTTGGCAGATGCCGGAGTCACAGGCCATCCGCCTCTTGGAGGGGCGACTGGCCGAGCAGGAGGTGGAGCTGACGAGGCTCCGGGCCGAGGTCAGGACATTGGTAAGTAACATTAACCGTTGATCTTGAAATTGCCATTGATTTGATTTGATTTCTGACCAAGATTTTGTGCATGCAGAGAGGAGAGCTATTGAGAGCGCAGGCGAGCCGGGATGCGGGGGCGAGCTCGTCCGCCCAGCCGGCCGGAGGGGACCTGGCGGTCCGCTTGCAGAGGGCCCTGGACCGAGCGGAGGCGAGGGTCCGGGAGCTTGAGGAGCAGGCTCGAGAGATTGGGGCTCAGGTAAGACACCAACTAGCACTTTCTTTCAATGTCTATTGAATGTTCTAACATGCTTGCCCCTTGACATGCAGCGGCAGGGAGGAGATGTGGCTACTCTCCAGGCACAGATGGAGAGTCTGCGACTAGAGTTGAGGCGAGGATTTCCGATCTGGAGGCTGAGGTAAGACACTTCCTTCCTTCTTCTTCTTCTTACACATGTTCGAGACTGATCCTCTTTTGCTTTTGATGGGCAGCGGCGGACCATGGTGACGGCCATGGAGGAGCTGAGGGATGACCGGACCCTCATGAGGGGTCGCCTACTCGAGGCTCGAGAGCGAGAGAGGGAGGCCGAGACGGCTCGAGCACGGATTGCCGCGGATTACGAGATCCTCAAGGACCGGGTGCTGAAGAAGCGCCGGGAGCAGCAGCGGCAGGCCCAGCAGGTGACGCCGGCGAGGACCGGATCGGCGTTCGCCTCCCTTGACGACATTGTGTCGCTAGGGGACCCCTGTGGTGCGAGGAGGGGTGCCGAGACCCGAGGCGTCTACGGCTTCCAGACCTCCTCTCCCAGACCGGCGTCGGGAGAGGGAGGAGGAGGAGGTGAGCAGCTCTCGTAGGCAGAGGCCTACGGAGGGGGAGCAGAGAGATGAGTGACATTTTTTTGTACCATCAGGGGTATGCCCCTGTCATGATATGTACACAGACTTGATTATCATAGTGGAATATTTGAATATTGAGGATTTTCGTGAGCTTTTGTGCACTTGAACGTTTTGCTTCTGTTCTTTGATTCCTGCATTCCACAACACTTAAAGAAACAGGTTAGTGTAGATCTGTTTTTAGCCCCTTGCCTACGATATACCTTTCTTGAGATCTGGTCAAGGGGCTAATTTCTAATCAAAGATAGGAACATAACAAAATAACCGAAGGGAGATATGCACATGCATTTTTTTGTGTTTTTGTTGTTTTTTTTTTGTTTTTTTTTTTGTTGTTTTTTTTGATAAGAAAATAAGGAGAATGTTAGCATATATACATGGTACCACTAATTTTTTTGGATTTTTGATTTTTTCTATTTTTTTGGCTTTTGAAAATAAGGGAGAAATTTTGGGAGAAAATACGTACAGCGTAAAATATATACATCAAAAGACTCTCTTTTTGTTATTTTTTTTTGCATTTTTTGTATTTTTTTTAGATTTTTGGACTCTAAGACACATATTCATCACATGTTGTAGTGTAGGGTTTACGCAATCTACTTAACCACAGAGGCCAAGAGTGAGGAGGGACGTGCACGAATTCCTTGATGTTGGAAATTGCCCCTAGCCTTGATATTTTCCACTACAGAGGATCTTATGCAATCAAATTGCCCCTAGTGAGAGAAATGAGAAGAAATGTATAGGAAGTCATGTAGGACTTTGGTTCAAACTACTTTTTGTTTCCAAACCGACATCTCATATCAAGCAGACTTGGTCAACCATTGTTTTCAGGGGGATTTTTCATTTCTTATTTTATTTCTGGGGTGGAGGCACGTACTTTTTGCTACCTCCTTGAGTTGGTCAGCCTTTTTCCGGGTACGTACTTTTTGCTACCCTTTTTGACCTTTTGGCTCTTCTTTTCCCCATTGAGGCTTGATTTGACATCTTGCCCCTTGTTCTTATTAGTTGCCCCTGTTTTATGGTGACCTTGTCCTTTTAAAAGAGAGTGGGTGGTCCCTTACTCGTAGTTTGTTCCGCTTCCAGACACGACCGAGTGGGAAAAGAATAGGGGAAACATATTGACCGGATGAGACCGCCCGAGTGTACTAGTGATTTTCTAGCCAAAGGGCAATATCTCAACATCGTGTGGTGTGTGAATAAGTCCTACCTCACTAGTGACCGAGTGGAAAAGTAGAGACTTAAACCCGAACCGCTGACAAGTGATGAATGACTGAATGAACTGACTAAGGATAGAACTTCTTGAGGTAGACTGCATTCCAAGGGTGCGTCAATTCGACTCCTTCGGCATCCACTAATCTATAAGCATTCCCTGAGTATGCTTCCTTAACAACGAACGGACCCTCCCAATTTTCTTGCAATTTGCTCCTGGGACCTGGTGCCTTTATGATTTTCCGCTTCAGAACCAATTCACCCACTTCGAATTTTCTTTCAAGAACTCTTTTGGCATAAAAACGTGCAATTCTCTGACGATAGACTTGTGCATGGTCAGCCGCTATCATTCGCCTTTCATCTAAGAGTTCAAGTTGTGCCAACAAGGCTTCCCGACGTTGATCAGGATCAAGTTCGGAATCTAATTGAACTCTAAGCGAAGGGACGAAGATCTCATATGGGAGTATCGCATCCGATCCGTATGTCAAGCATAAGGGGTTTGCCCCGTAGGAGTACGGACGAGGTGCGATAAGCCCAAAGAGCTTCAACTAAGCGTTCTGGCCAGTCAGTGTTGTTGTGAGATTTGCACGTTTTCTTGATTATTTTGATAAGAGTTTTATTAGTAGCTTCCGCTTGTCCATTACCTTGTGGATAATATGGTGATGAATGATGCAAGTTAATGCCATATTTACCACACATGTCGCGGAGCTCCTGCGAGGTGAACTGTGGTCCATTGTCGGTGACGATGTCCCGAGGCACGCCGAACCTTGCAAGGATGTTGCGCTTGATGAACTTGACAACCGTTGATGCTTTGACTTCTATGAACGCTTCTGCTTCAGCCCACTTTGTGAAGTACTCTGTGGCGGTCAGAATGAAGGATTTCTTCCGGATTTCTCCAGTTCTATCCGCAAGGGGACCTACCACATCGAATGCCCACATGGCGAAAGGCCATGGAGCAATAAGGGGATGAAGAGAGGAAGAAGGAGCATGAATTTTATCACCGTGTAATTGGCATTTAGCACAGTGACGGACGAAATGGGTGCAATCTTCTTCCATGGTAGGCCAGTAATAGTGTCGTAGCAACTTCTGGGCAATTGCTCTACCATTGACATGGCCACCACATTCACTAGAGTGAGCAGCTTCAACAATGCTTTCAGATTCGATTTCATCAAGGCAACGGAGATAGACCCCATTGAGGGATTTCTTGTAGAGAACGCCACCTATGATCTTGTACCGTTCGGAGACACGGCGAATAGCCCGTCTATCGGCAGAAGTGGCGTAATCCGGGAAGGATCCATCTTTGAGGTAGTTCTCGATGTCAAAATACCAGGGATGGCCATCATCGAGGTCGATTTCAGGCTCTTTTGAGAGTGCATTGATTTGATGGGAGGGAGATTGAAGTTGGACAAACCAGGGATCAGTATGAGAAGGGATTCTTAGCCTTTGAACAGAGATGGTTTCGGAGGACCTTTCTAAAGGGATGGGAATGGAAGAGGCCAGAGAGGCGAGGGAATCTGCTAGGATGTTTGGGCCCTAGGAGTGTGGACAAGGGTGAGCTTCCTAAACTGCCGGATTACCTTTGCTACCAACTCTTGATATGGTTTCAACTTGGGGTCCCGGGTTTGGTACTTGCTGAGAGATTGCCGGAGTATCAACTGCGAATCTCCAATAATCCTTAATTCCTTGACTCCGAGCAACAACGCCATCTTCAACCCAACTAGGAGAGCCTCATACTCAGCCACATTGTTCGTGGCACGGAAGGTTAATTGGTAGGCGTGCGGGATGACTACCCCTTCCGGTGAGAGGAGGACTGCCCCTATTCCACTCCCTTTGGAATTTAAAGCCCCGTCGAAGTAAAGCACCCATGAAGGCTCACCATCGATGATGGCTCCTAACTCTTCATCGGGAAAGGTTTCATCGACAGGAGAATACGAAGGTAAGGGGTGATGGGCTAGGTGTTCGGCTATGGCATGCCCCTTGATTGACTTCTGGTTGACGTAGGTGATGTCAAATTGATTGAGAAAACTTTGCCACCGCATCAACCGCTCAGTTAGGACAGGCTTCTCTAGCAAGAATCGAATTGGATCCATTCGTGCCAGAAGTTTCACTTCATGCGCCAGGAAATAGTGCTTCAACTTCTGGACCACCCAGACGACGGCTGCACATGTTCTTTCCATGGCGGTGTACCTCTTTTCAGCTTCATTGAACAATTTGGATAAGTAGTACACCGCTCTCTCCTTCTTCTCGTCGTCGTATTGGGCCAAAACTGCTCCAGTTGAATCTTCAGTAGTTGATACATAGAGCAATAAAGGCCGACCCGGGACCGGAGGAGCGAGAACAGGGGGATTGAATAGGTAACTCTTCAACTCATCAAAGGCCTTTTGACATTTATCGTTCCAATCAAATTTTGCCTCTCCTTTTAGCATCTCGTAGAAGGGCTTACAACGGATTGAATGCTGGGAAATGAATCTCCTAATGAATTGAAGTCTGCCAATCAGCCCTCTAACTTCTCTGATGTTCCTAGGAGGAGGCATTTCGATTATTGCTTTGGCCTTGTTGGGATCAATCTCAATCCCCCTTTTGCTAACTATGAACCCAAGCAATTTCCCCGAAGAGACTCCAAAGACACACTTCTTGGGGTTCATTTTAAGCTTATGCTCTCTAGACCGTTGGAGAACCGCCCGGAGGATGTCAGCATGGCCATGTCGAGTCTTCGATTTCACCAAGACATCGTCCACATAGACCTCCATGTGCACATGCATCATGTCATGAAAAATTGCCATCATTGCCCTTTGATATGTTGCTCCTGCGTTCTTCAATCCGAAGGGCATGACGACGTAACAATAGGTCCCCCAGGGTGTTGTGAAAGAAGTTTTCTCCTGGTCTTCCTCCGCCAGACGGATCTGGTTGTACCCCGAGAAACCATCCATGAAAGATAACATTTCAAACCCGGCAGTGTTGTCCACTAGGACATCTATGTGTGGGAGAGGGAAATCGTCCTTTGGGCAAGCACGATTAAGGTCTCGGAAATCTATACAGATCCTAACCTTACCGTCCTTCTTCATCACAGGGACGATATTAGCTACCCAATGTGGATATAACACAACCCTGATGAACTTAGCTTTGTGCAATTTGTCAATCTCCTCTTTGATCTTGAGTGCTAGCTTGGGATGTAGCCTCCTTAGCTTTTGTTTGACGGCGGTTGCGTCGGCTTTTAGGACTAACCGGTGTTCGACCAAAGAGGTGTCGAGTCCCGGCATGTCCTCGTAGGACCAAGCAAAACCGTCGGAGAATTCTTTAAGGATAGCTACCAACGCATGCTCTTCTTCTTCACTCAAGTTGGCACTGACTAACACTGTCTTCGGGGATTCCTTGGTGCCAAGATTGACTTCCTTAGTAGGTTCGTCTGCAGCCGTGGTGGGCTTGTCGAACCTTTTTGTGCCATCCACATAGGAGCTCACTGGGTCTTCTTCTTCTTCTGACCCAAGACCTCCTAGCCCATCTTTCTCACTGAAATCTAGCAGATAGACTCCTAGACCGTCATCTACAGAATCACCTTCTTCAAAGTCTGTCTCCACGAGGGCAGGTTCCTCAAGAAATTCCGGGACTTGACTTAATTTGGCACACCTCTCGGCCAAGGCCATGACATATCGGGCAGGAACTTGCCTACCCTTCTCTTTGCGAATGCATGGTTGAGAGGGACCAGACTCTCCTAATCCTGACTCTAGACTGGACCCTAAACCTGACTCTAAACCCAAATCTAAACTAGGATCTAGACTGCTATGTACAGGACAACTATGTACAAGGGAAGGACCCCCAGAGGGGTGAGAAACTAACGGGGAGAGCGTCGGCCCTTGGCCGAGCGGAAGAGATTCCAAAGAGGAAGGGTGCTCAATGGAGATCTCGCACTTCCAACTTTGATAATCGGCGTTTTTTTTTTGGGAATCAAGGCCCAAAACCATGAGTTGTTGACTCAAGGTAGCCTCGACTGGATGAGTGAGAGACAGGATGATGACAGGAATGGAGGGGAATAGAAGAGAAGGATGTGGATGGAAGATTGGAAGCAGGGGGGATGAGGGTAGAGATGGAGATGGTGAAGAGGGGGAATCAAACCCAAAGAGAGAGAGGAGGCCGAAGTCATCACATACTTCTTCTATTTCTGCCTTTTCCTCTTCTTCCTCTTCCTCCTCACTCTCAGAGCAAGGCAGTTCTTCGATGAGTGGCTCTCTGGTTCCTAGCTGGGTGGCCCCTTGGACAAAGTGCTCCTTCAAGGTCCAGGTAAGAGGTTGATAAGGTATGAACGGGTCGGGATGGACCGGGTCTGGGTGAAAACCTAGACCGGCCTTAGGTAACATCCTCCTAATTGCCTGGACACTCTGGGTCTCCCCCTTTTCATCCGTACCCAACCCGCGGCCGTGAACATAGCCGATGTTCGCCATCACTTCCCAACCTTTTCCCGGGAGACATGGAACATGAGGTTCTACAGCGGGCTTGGGAGGTTGGCTAAGCTCAGAGGGTGTGGGGAAGTCAAAGAGAGACATGACCGGCTTCTTCCCCTTATCTGGAACGAAAAGGTGTGGCATCTGCTCTGAGGTGATAGCATTAAGAGTCTCCAAAGTGGGAATGCTCTTGATCTTGATAATCCGCCCATTGTAAGGAAATTTGAAACATTGATGGGCGGTGGAAGGGACTCCTAGAGTCTGTTCTAGCCAGGGACGACCGAGGATGGCTTTATAGGCCGGATCGACGTCGAGAACTAGGAACTCGGTGGACATGGTGACGGGTCCGACTTCCAGCTTAAGAGCAATCTTGCCTTTGGCAACCCTTTTGGAGTTGTCATAGGCGGCGATAGTGGAGCAACTCTTCTCCAGATTTTCTTCCCCTAAACCCAATTGCTTAAGGGTCTTCATCGGACAAACATTGATAGAGGCCCCGGTGTTGATAAGAGTAGAATCCACCGAAACCCCATTGAGGTTGATGGTGAGACAGAGAGGAAGCGAGCGACAATCGGGAGTGGCAAGATCCTTATCCGAGAAGGAGATTGAGGGTCCTTGGGTAAGACAGAGGATAGCATTGGTGACCCCACTAGGAGGGAGGTCATCATTGACCATGATTCTCTGGAGGAATTGAGGAGGGTGGATTGATGTGACGGCGATCTCCGAATCAACTCTAAAATAGACACCCTGCGGGTGCTCTTGTAGATGTTGCAGAATATCATATTCGGTGCCGGCAGGAGGTGGAGGTCCACTGTCCCCCTCATCTTGGTTTGGCCGCGAAGGTGGAGGAACAATCCGATTCCTAAGCGTGACATGAACATCCTCTTGGGGTCTTGGAAGAATCAACTGGAGAGTTCTGGTGGATGACTCACTGGCGGGGGAAGTGAGAACAGTGGGGTAGGTGTCCTGAGGAGGTCGGATAAGCACTAAAGGTCTTTCCTCGAGAATGGCATCCACCGAGGTGGAAGGTTCCTAGGACTCTACAGTGGGACATGGATACCACTCATCAAAGCCCTCTACCCCCCATTGTTGTTCTCTCCTCACGACCCGGGGTTCCGAACAAGTCATGGTGTGGACATTTTCCTGGGATTTTGAGGAGGAGGGGTTGCTGTTTTGGTGATTGGGGAGAGGGTTTTGGAAGATGCCTAATTCCTTCTTAGTGTACCTAGACTTGGCTATGGCTACACTGACATCCTCCCAGTTGATTCTCCCTTGATCATTCACATCATACACCCAGTCACGGAATGTGAAACAGTTGTTGATATCGTGGCCATGGGTGCGGTGGTAAGGACAGTACTTGGAAGTATCCAGCCTTGGATTTGTGTTTTCCCTTTGTGGGGGGAGCCGGATAGCTTCGCAAGACATGAGTGCGAAGAATATGTCCTCAAGGGTCTCGGGGAGAGGAGGGTAGTGAGACCTCTTAGGACCAGGCCGAGTGTAGCCAGAAGAGGGAGGAGGAACAGCAGAGTAAGGCTTAGAGGGGTGTGATGGGAATTGGTGAGGATTAGAGGGAGGATTGGACGGAGGGATAGAGGATTTGTTGGGAGGCCTCAAAGGCTGGCTGCAAGCACTAACAGATTCATTGACGGTCACCCCTTCGGTGGTAGGTGCCGCGGGAGCCTTGCGTGCCTTTGGCTTTCCTTCAAAGAAGTGTGGGAGAGAGGAGTCCTTGATTTGATTTTCAACTACCCTGGCTCTGTTATAAAGATGTGAGAAGGAGTGGAACTCACTTAGCATTAAGACAGAACGGAGCACAGGGGTAGTGTTAGTAACCAAGAGGGTTATGGCTTGAGACTCCGGGATAGGAATGTCGGCTCTTGAAGCCATGGACCTCCATCGGTTGGCATAAGTAACAAAGTCTTCATTCGACTTCATCTTTTCTGCCATCAAGTCGGAAAGTGTGGGGACTTGAGTGGCCATGTATGAAAAGTGTGAGATGAATCGCTCGGAGACTATGTCAAAATTAACAAGGTCAGATGCGGGTAGAGAGGTAAACCACCTCAAAGCTTCCCCTTCCAATGACTGTTGGAAAAGGTGAACTAAGAGGACCCGATCATATAACCACCGATGGGAATCCATGGTGAAGCCGGCGAGATGAAATTGGGGGTCGGAGGTCCCATCATACTTGCGGTACTTTGGGGCCTTGAAGTCGGGGGGAAAGTAAGCGTTGGGGAGCTTGCAGTAGTTTAGTAGCGAATGAGGTTTAGAGTGGGATAAGGAATCCGCTACAAGCTTCCTAACGAGACCTTCAACCTCCGAAAGGGGAACAGATTTAGATTGAATGGGGGGTGCGATTTGGATAGGTGGCGAATAGGCGGAAGGAGGAGTGGGAATTGGAGTAGGTAAAGGAGCGGGAGTGACAGGAGGAATGAAGGCGGAGACGGGAACTCGGGATGGGGTGACTGGTTTAGGAGTGGGCCTAGATGTGGAGGCATTGAATGGGGATAAAGATGGAGTGGAAGGGGAGGTAGCTGCCCGGACAGTATGCTTTGAAAGCATAGAAATGATATCCTCGGGCGAGTACCGGGACATGAGTTTAGAAAACTCGGGGTCTTCTTGACTGTTTTGGTCATGAGTGGGATTGACCCTCAAACTCACTTCTTCATTATCAGCCTGAGAGGATGATTGGACTGACTCCTCAGGCTGGACATTGGTGTTAATCATACCGACCATTTCATTGATATTATCATCATATTCAAAAGCCGGTTTATTAGCCATGTCAACAGGGTCCAACCAAGTGTCCATTAGCACACAACCTATGGATTTTAAAGTGGTCAAAGTTGAATAACTTTACTGTTTAGACAGAAATGTGGGTTTCTACCAAACAATGTTAGCAATCAACGTCCCCAAAATTTTAAAAATTACCAAAGTTGTGTGTTGAGTTAAGTTGATTGGTAAGACCGTTCTCTCAAAGCTCACTCGAATCCCGGTAAGTAGGTGACTAGACAAGGTGGGTAAAGGTCCTCCTACCCCGTTCCGTGAGGGAATCCACGGAATTTAGGGACTTATAGAGTTTTCTCTGGAGCCAACCCGATTTACCCGAGCGGGAATCCCCGAGTAAAAGGTTGTAAACCGAAGAAGGGTGATCCTAGAAATGTGAGGGGAGGCTAGACAAGAGAAGAAGAAGACCCCCTGGTGACTGAGAATTGTTAGTGACAAACAGTAAGCAAACAAAAAAAATAAACACAAAGCAAAACAAACAGAAAACAGAGAAAAACAGGTTTCTGTAAAACTAAACGGCAAACCAGTTGACGCCAAGTTTATCAGAAATAAGTAGACGGCAATATCGACTGACGCGAACAGACAGTAAACGGCACCCTTTATGGACGCTAAGAAGAGTTCAACGGCAGGAAGACTGGACGTTTACCTGGGTAGGCGGCAAGATCGCTTGCCGTCTACCTGGATGCACTCAGACCGCAGTAGCACTGTTGTCCCATCGCGATCGCCAGAAAAGAGCTGTGGACGTTTCGTTTCGCCTCCGTCTTCGAATGCCGACTGGTGTGGCCTTCTTCGACGGTGGTTCACGGACGTGCCGCTCCTTCGTTGGCGATGGAGAATGTGCCGGTTGACCCCGTTGACCCCGAGTTGACTGCGTTGACTGAGGAGAAAACAAAGGAAACCGGTGATATAAGGGAGATAGTTGTGATCGCCAGGGCCTTACCTGTGCCCAAGGGGTTGTTCTGATCACGTTGATGTAGCAGCCTCGCGTCGCGGGTGATGGTAGAGATCCAACTTCTCCTCCTTCAGCCGGCCAAAGGAAGAGAGCTCCACGGTCTTCTTTGGATCGTTCCTGCCACAGAACAAGACTCAATTAGACCCTAAATAGTGTAGCAAACGTTCAAAACGAAATGTGGAAGGCCCAAAAGGAGAGTCCCGTACCGGTTGCAGACTTGAGAAGAGGGGTGGCCAAGTGTTATGACCACCCTTCTTCCCTCCGTTTTTGGTTGGGAAACCCCTTTCTAGGTGTGTAGGAAGGTGCCCTACGTGCCTAGAGTGTGTGGGAAAGGGTGTGTGACATGCAAGTATCTAAGAGAGAAAAGGAAGAAGAGAGGAAGAGGGGGGAGGTGATCCTCGTTGTTGGTGATGCTAGCTCATTGCAGAGGCTCCTTCAACTCCAGAGAAGCCTCCTTAGATGTCCCAAAGGTTGAGAGGAAGTAGAGGATGACTTGGTGAAGCTTGGGTGTAATTTTCTCTCTCCTCTCTCAAAGCTTGAGCATATGGACGTCCAGCCTCTCCCCCCTTGTTCAGAGGGACCAAGGGGGAGTTATATAGACAGTGAGCTCGGGGTTGAGAGCATTGGATGCTCAAGTGTGAAGAAACACACTTGTACATGTGGCAATCCTTGTGTTTAAGCTCCAACCAATGGGTAGAGGCCATGTAGATTTTTACTGGGTCAAGAGGGTGCCTAGGTGGCCCATATACCCGTTGGGAACGGCTATGTGCGTTGCATGGCCGAGACAAGGGCGCTAGTGGGCTGGAATCTCGGGTTAGTTGCGCAGACCAGGTAAACGCTCTTGACGTCCAGGGATCAGGCCGCCAACCTCATGCAGACGTCCATCGAGGTGGACGCCAACTTGGGTCAACGTCCATGAGGATTGACGCCAACAAGCAGTAGGCGGCCATCGATGCTGCCGTCTACATAGGATCCGAGGCTGGTCAACACATGGTCAAACGAGGCTTAATGGGCCAAATAGCCTTGCGGGAGATGGGCCAAATCTTGCGTCTACAGGAGGAGGAGGAGGTCAGCAGCTCGCGTAGGCCGAGGCCTAGCGAGGGTGAGAGGAGAGAGGAGTGACCTTTTGTACCACCAGGGGTATGCCCCTGTTATGATATGTACAAAACTTCTTCCTTATAGTGGATTTTTAGGGACTTTTGATATTTTGAGCTTGAATGGTTTGCTTTGATTCCTGCATCCACAACACTTAGAAGAAAAAGTTAGTGTAGATCTGTCTTTAGCCCCTTGCCTAAAAGATGTACCTTGAGATCTGGTCAAGGGGCTAATTTCTAATCAAAGATAAAACATAAGGAAAAATAACCAAAGGGAAATATGTACATGCATTTTTTGTTGTTTTTTTTTTGGTGCATTTTCTTGATTTTTGGTTGTTTTTGATTTAGATAAGAAAATAAGGAGAATGTTAGTATATATACATGTTACTACTAATTTTTTTTGGATTTTGAATTTTCTGATTTTTTTGGCTTTTGAAAATAAGTAAAAATAAGAGTAAAAATATGTACATGGTGAAAATATATACATCGAGAGACTCTCTTTTTCTTTTTTTTTTCTTTTTTTTTGACTCTAAAATACATACTCATCACATGTCAAAGCATAGGGTCTGTGTGATCTACTTAACCACAGAGGTCATGAATAAGGAGGATGGTGCATGAATTCTTTGATGTTGGAAATTGCCCCTAGCCTTCTTGATATTTTCCACTACGGAAGGTCTTATACAGTCAAATTTATCCCTAGAGGGAGGAATAAGTAGGAAGCCATGCAAGGATTTGGTTCAGACTACTTTCTGTTCCCAAACCAACACCTCATACTAAAGACTTGGTCAACAATTATTTGCAGGGGAATTTTTCTTCTTATTTGATTTCAGGGGTGGAGGCACGTACTTTTTGCTACCTCCTTAATTTGGTCAGCCTTTTTCTGGGTACATACTTTTTGCTACCATTTTTTGACCTTTTTGGCTTTTCTTTTCCCCTTTTAGGCTGGATTTGATTCTGCCCCTTTTGCTTTTATTGATTGCCCCTGTTTACGGCAACCTTGTCTTTTAGATGGGAGTGGATGGTCCCCTACTCGTAGTTTGCTCCGCTTCCAGACACGATCGAGTGGGAGAAGAAAAGGGGAAAATATACTAACTGAATTAGACTATCCGATTGTACTTGTGATTTTCCAACTAGAGGACAATATCTTAACATCGTGTGGTGTGTGAATAAACCCTTCCTCACTAATGACCGATTGGAAAAGTAGAGATTTAGACCCATACCTTAACAAGTGATGAATGACCGACTTGACGGACTGACTGACTGACTAAGGGTAGAATTTCTTGAGGTAGACTGCATTCCATGGATATGACAACTCCACTCCCTCGGCATCTACCGACCAACCTATAAGCGTTCCCTGAATATACTTCTTTGACAACGAACGGACCTTCCCAATTTTCTTGCAATTTGCTCCTGGGACCTGGTGCCTTTATGATTTTGCGCTTTATGACCATTTCACCCACTTCGAATTTTCTCTCGAGGACCCTTTTGGCATAAAAATGTGCAATTCTCTGACGGTAGACTTGAGCATGGTCAGCCGCTATCATTCGCCTTTCATCTAAGAGTTCAAGTTGTGCCAACAAGGCCTCCCGACGTTGATCGGGGTCAAGTTCGGCGTCCAATTGAACTCTTAGTGAAGGGACGAAGATCTCATATAGGAGTATCGCATCCGATCCGTATGTCAAAGCATAGGGGGTTTGCCCCGTAGGAGTTTGGACCGAGGTGCGATAAGCCCAAAGAGCTTCAACTAAGCGGTCTGGCCAGTCAGCATTGGCGTGAGATTTGCATGTTTTCTTTATGATTTTGATGAGAGTTTTATTAGTAGCTTCCGCTTGTCCATTACCTTGTGGATAATATGGAGATGAATGATGCAAGTTAATGCCATATTTACCACACATGTCGCGAAGTTCCTGTGAAGTGAATTGAGGTCCATTGTCGGTGACGATGTCCCGAGGCACGCCGAACCTTGCAAGGATGTTGCGCTTGATGAATTTGACCACTGTTGAAGCTTTGACCTCAATGAATGCTTCTGCTTCAGCCCACTTTGTGAAGTATTCCGTGGCGGTCAGGATGAAGGACTTCTTACGGATTTCTCCAGTTCTGTCCGCGAGAGGACCGACCACGTCAAACGCCCACATGACGAAAGGCCATGGAGCGATGAGAGGGTGAAGAGAAGAAGAAGGAGCATGAATTTTGTCACCGTGCAATTGGCATTTAACACAATGACGGACAAAATGGCGACACTCTTCTTCCATGGTAGGCCAATAATAGTGTCTTAGCAACTTTTGGGCAATTGCTCTACCATTAACATGGCCACCACATTCACTAGAGTGAGCGGCTTCAACAACATTTTGAGACTCGAATTCATCGAGGCAACGAAGATAGACCCCACTGAGAGATTTCTTATATAGAATGCCACCTATAATCTTGTAACGCTCCGAGACACGGCGAATGGCCCGTCTATCGGCAGAGGTGGCATAATCGGGGAAGGATCCATCTTTGAGAAAGTTCTCGATGTCAAAATACTAAGGATGGCCATCTTCGAGGTCGATTTCCGGCTCTTTCGAGAGTGCATGGACCTGAAGGGATGGAGAAGGATGTGCGAGTTGAGAAAACCAGGATCGATATGGGAGGGGACTCTTAACCTCTGGACCGAGACGATTTCCGAAGAACTTCCCAAAGGAATGGGAATGGAAGACGCGAGGGAAGCGAGTGAATCTGCTAGGATATTCTGAGCCCTAGGAGTGTGGACTAGGGTGAGCTTCCTAAACTGCCGTATGACCTTTCCTACCAACTCCTGGTATGGTTTCAACTTGGGGTCCCGGGTCTGGTACTTGCTGAGGGATTGCCGGAGTATTAACTGTGAATCACCAATTATCCTTAACTCCTTGACTCCGAGCAATAATGCCATTTTCAGCCCAACTAAGAGCGCCTCATACTCGGCCACATTGTTCGTGGCTTGGAAGGTTAATTGGTAGGCGTGCAGAATGACTACCCCTTCCGGTGAGAGGAGGACTGCCCCTATTCCACACCCTTTGGAATTGAGGGCCCCATCGAAGTAAAGCACCCACGAAGGTTCACCATCAATAATGGCTCCTAACTCTTCATCGGGAAAGCTTTCATCGACGAGAGAGCATGAAGGTAAGGGGTGGTGGGCCAAATGCTCAGCTATAGCATGCCCCTTGATTGACTTTTGGTTGACATAGGTGATATCAAATTGATTAAGGAAACTCTGCCACCTCATCAACCGATCAGTCAGGACAGGCTTCTCAAGCAAGTATCGAATAGGGTCCATACGCGCCAGAAGTTTTACTTCATGAGCCAAGAAATAGTGCTTTAACTTCTGGGCAACCCAGACGACGGCCGCACACGTTCTTTCCATGGCGGTGTACTTCTTTTCAGCTTCATTGAATAACTTGGATAAATAGTACACCGCTCTCATTCTTCTCGTCGTCGTATTGGGCCAAAACTGCTCCAGTTGAATCTTCAGTGGTTGACATATAGAGCAATAAAGGCCGACCCGGAACCGGAGGAGCGAGAACAGGGGGATTGAACAGATAACTCTTCAATTCATCAAAGGCCTTTTGACATTTATCGTTCCAATCAAACTTAGCCTCTCCTTTAAGCATCTCATAGAAGGGCTTACAACGGATTGAATGCTGGGAGATAAATCTCCTAATGAACTGAAGTCTACCAATCAGCCCTCTGACTTCTCTGATATTCCTAGGAGGAGGCATGTCGATTATTGCTTTGGCCTTGTTAGGATCGATCTCAATTCCCCGCTTGCTAACTATGAACCCCAGCAATTTCCCCGAAGAGACACTGAAGACACACTTCTTGGGGTTCATTTTGAGCTTATGTTCTCTAGACCGCTGGAGAACTGCCCGGAGGACCTCAGCATGGCCATGTCAAGTCTTTGATTTAACCAAGACATCATCTACATAGACCTCCATGTGCACATGCATCATGTCATGAAAAATTGCCATCATAGCCCTTTGATAAGTTGCTCCCGCATTCTTTAATCCGAAGGGCATGACGACATAACAGTAAGTCCCCCAAGGCGTCGTGAAAGAAGTTTTCTCCTGGTCTTCCTCCGCCAGACGGATCTGGTTATACCCAGAGAAACCATCCATAAATGACAACAACTCAAAACCGGCAATGTTGTCCACTAGGACATCTATGTGTGGGAGAGGGAAATCGTCCTTTGGGCAAGCACGATTAAGGTCACGAAAATCTATACAGATCCTAACCTTACTGTCCTTCTTCATCACAGGGATGATATTAGCTACCCATTGTGGATATAGCACAACCCTGATGAATTTGACTTTATGCAACTTGTCAATCTCCTCTTTGATCTTGAGTGCAAGCTTAGGATGTAGCCTTCTCAATTTTTGTTTGACGGCTTGTGCGTCGGCTTTTAAGACTAACCGGTGTTCGACCAAAGAGGTGTCGAGTCCCGGCATATCTTCGTAGGACCAAGCAAAGCCGTCGGAGAATTCTTTAAGAATAGCTACCAGAGCTTCTTCTTCTTCAACACTCAAGTTGGCACTAATTAACACTATCTTCGGGGATTCTTCAGTGCCAAGATTGACCTCTTTGGTGGGCTCGTCGGCAGCCATGGTTGGCTCGTCGAACCTCTTTGTGCCATCCACATAGGAGGTCACTGGGTCCTCTTCTTCCAACCCAGGATCTCCCAGCTCACCCTTCTCATCAAAATCTAGTAGATAAACTCCTAAACCATCGTCTAAAGAGTCGCCTTCTTCAAAATCTGATTCAATAAGGGTAGGCTCCTCAAGAAACTCTGGGACTAGACTTAACTTGGCACACCTCTCAGCCAAGGCCATGACATAACGGGCAGGAACTTGCCTACCCTTCTCTTTATGCACACATGGCTGAGAGGGACTGAACTCCTCTAATCCTAAACCTGACTCTAGACTAGACCCTAGACCTGACTCTAATCCAAAATCTAGACCACTATTTACAAGACTGCTATGTACAAAACTATATACAGGGGAGGTGCCCCTAGAAGCGCGAGAAAAGGAGTTTAGGCCGGAAAGCGTCGGCCCCTGGCCGAGCGGAAGAGGTTCCAAAGAGGAAGGGTGCTCAATGGAGACCTCGCATTTCCAATTTTCAAAATTGGCATTTTTTTTGGGAATCAAGGCCAAGAACCATGAGTTGCTGACTCAAGGTAGCCTCGACTGGCCAGATGAGGGATGGAGGAAGGACAGGGGGAGAAAGAAGAGAAGAGGAGGTGGTCAAGGCAGGTTGTGAGGGGGATAGAGATGATGAAGAAGGTGGAGATGGTGGAGATGGAAAGTTGGAACCGAAGAGCGAGAGAAGGCCAAAGTCTTCAGAAAGGTCTTCTATTTGGGCATCCTCTTCTTCTTCTTCTTCATCCTCACTCTCAGAGCAAGACAGTTCTTCTATTAAAGGCTCCGTGGTTCCTAGCTGGGTTGGCCCTCGAACAAAGTGCTCCTTCAGAGTCCAGGTAAGAGGTTGATAGGGTATGAATGGATTTGGATGGACAGGGTCTGGGCGGAAACCTAGACCAGCCTTGGCTAACAACCTCCTAATTGCCTGGACACTATAGATCTCTCCTTGCTTGTCCTTACCTAACCCAAGGCCATGAACATAGACGATATTAGCCATCACTTCCCAACCCTTTCCTGGGGCACATGGGACATGGGGTTCTTCAACTGACTGGGGAGGTTGGCTATGGTCACAGGGTAAGGGGAAGTCAAAGAGAGACATGACTGGTTTCTTCCCCTTATCTGGAATGAAGAGGTGCGGCATCTGCTCCGTAGCGATAGCATTAAGGGTCTCCAAGGTGGGAATGCTCTTGATTTTGATGACCCTCCCATTGAAAGGGAATTTGAAGCATTGGTGGGCGGTGGAAGGGACCCCTAGAGTCTGCTCTAGCCAGGGACGACCAAGGATGGCCTTGTAGGCCGGATCAACGTCAAGAACTAGAAACTCGGTGGACATGATGACGGGTCCGATTCCCAGCTTGAGAGAAATTTTGCCTTTGGAAACCCTTTTGGAGTTGTCATAGGCAGCGATGGTGGAGCAGTTCTTTTCCAGATCCCCCTCCCCTAAACCCAACTGCTTAAGGGTCTTCATCGGACATACATTAATAGATGCTCCGGTGTCGATGAGGGTGGAGTCTACCGAAACCCCGTTGAGATTAACGGTGAGACAGAGAGGAAGCAAACGACACTCGGGGGTGGCAAGATCTTTGTCCAAGAAAGAGATTGAGGGTCCTTGGGTGAGGGAGAGAATGGTGTTGGTGACCCCGCTAGGAGGGAGGTCATCATTGACCATGATCTTTTGGAGAAACTAGAGGAGGGTGGATTGATGAGACGGCAACCTCCGAATCAATTCTAAAATAGACACCCTCGAGGGTGTCTTATCCAGATGCTGCAGAATATCATATTCGGTGCCGGCCGATGGTGGAGGTCCATTATCCTCGTCATCTTGGGATGGCCGCGGAGGTGGAGGAATAATTCGGTTCCTGAGCGTGACATGAACGGTTTCCTGGGACTTAAGGAGGATGAGCTGGAGGGGTTTGGCAGATGACTCATAGGCAGAGGGGGTGAGGATAGGGGTAGGCATCCTAAGGAGGTTGGATGAGCACTAACAGTTTCTCCTCTAGAATGGTATCTACTGATGTGGAGGGCTCCTGAGACTCTGCAATGGGGCATGGGTACAATTCCTCAAAGCCTTCTACCCCCCACTGTTGCTCTCTCCTCACAACCCGGGGCCCTAAATGTATCATGGTATGCACATTCTCTCGGGTTTTGGAGGAGGAGGGATTGCTGCTTTGGTGGTTGGGGAGAGGATTAGTGAAAATACCAAGGTCCTTTTTGGTGTACCTAGACTTGGCTATGACCACCTTAACATCATCCCAGTTGACCCTACCTTGGTCGTTCATGTCATAGACCTAGTCACGAAAGGTAAAGCAATTGGTGATGTCGTGACCATGGTTCCGATGATATGGACAATATCTGGAGGTATCGACCCTGGGATTGGTGTTTTCCCTTTGTGGGGGAAGCTGGATGGCATCACATGACATGAAGGCAAAGAAGATGTCCTCAAGGGTCTCAGGGAGAGGAGGATAATGGGACCTCTTAGGACCAGGCCGGGTGTAGCCAGCAGGAGGGGGAACTGCAGAGTAGGTTTTGGAAGGGTGTAACAGGAACTATTGGGGGTTGGAAGGAGTGGACGGAGGATTGGAGGGCTTGTTCGGAGGCCTCAATGGTTGAATGCAAGCACTAACGGACTCGTTGACGGTCACCCCCTCAGTGGTAGGTGCCGCGGGAGCCTTACGTCCCTTGAGGTTCCCTTCGAAGAAATGTGGGAGAGAGGAGTCCTTGATTTGATTCTGAACCACCCTTGCCCGATTGTAAAGATGTGCGAAGGAAGGGAACTCGCTGAGCATAAGGATAGATCGAAGCAAAGGGGTGGTATTGGTAACTAACATGGTTATGGCTTGGGACTCCGGGATGGGTATATCGGCTCTTGAAGCCGTAGATCTCCATCGGTTAGCATAAGTAACAAAGTCTTCGTCCGGCTTCATCTTCTCTGCCACCAAGTCGGGGAGTGTAGGGACTTGAGTGGCCATGTATGAGAAATGCGAGATGAATCGCTCGAAGACAATGTCAAAATTAACGAGATCTGATGCGGGTAAGGAGGTGAACCACCTCAAAGCTTCCCCTTCTAACGACTGTTGGAAGAGGTGAACTAAGAGGACCCGATCGTATAACCACCGATGGGAATCCATGGTAAAGCCAGCAAGGTGGAATTGAGGGTCAGAGGTCCCGTCATACTTGCGGTATTTCGGAGCCTTGAAACCCGGAGAAAAGTAAGCATTAGGGAGCTTGCAGTAGCTCTGGAGGGAATGAGGCTTGGAGAGGGATAGAGACTCAGCCAAGAGTCTTTTAACAAGACCTTCCACCTCAGACCGAGGGATGGATTCAGATTGAGCGAGAAGAGTAGTTTGAACATGGGACGGGTGGATGGATGGAGGAGTTGGGGTAGAAATAGATAAAGGAGTGGGAGGAATAGGAGCGGAGATAAGGATAGGGGAGACAGGAATCCGGGAAGGGGTGAGAGGACTAGGAGCGGGCCTAGATGAGGAAGCATGGAAAGGAGAAGGGGATGGAGGGGAAGGGGAGGTTGCTTCCCTGATGGTATGCTTAGAAAGCATAGAAATGATGTCCTCGGGCGAATAACGGGAGAGGAGTTTGGAGAATTCGGGGTCTTCTTGAGTATTTTGGGCATAGGTGGGGTTGGCCCTCAAACTCACAGTATCCTCATTGTCAGCTTGAGAAGAAGATTGAGCCGACTCTTCGGGCTGAATATCAGTGTTAATCATACCGACAATTTCGTCATTGATGTTATCATCATATTCAAATGCCGGTTTATTGGACATGTTGACAGGGTCCAACCAAGAGTCCATTAGCGAACAGAACCTACTGATTTTAAAGTGGTTTAGCTGATCAATTACACCGTTATGAGGAGAAAGTGGATTTTTACGAAGCAATGTTATCAAACAACATCCCCAAAGTTTTAAAGATTAAGGTTGTGTGTTAACTTGACTGGACTTGGCGGGTTCTTTCAAATCTTAGTCAAACCCGGATGAGTAGGTGAACTAAACAGGAAGGTGTAAGGTCCTCCTGCCCCGTACCGTGAGGGAATCCACGGAATTTAGGGACTTACAGAGTTTTCTTTGGAACCAACCCGATTTACCCGAGAGGGAATCCCCGAGTAAAAGGTTGTAGACCAAAGAAGGGATGTCCTAAAATGTGAGGGGAGGATAGAACAGATGAGAGGAAGGAACCCCCTGTGACTGAGGACTGTTAGAAACAAATAGGAAGCAAATATAAAGCAAAATCAGATCAAAACACCGAAAACAAAAGTTTCTATGAAGTAAACGACATGAAGATGGACGCTCAGTTCATCAGAAACAGATTGACGGCATGATCGACGGATGCTAAGAAATGTAAACGAGTACCTATGTGGATGCTGAAAGGAACTAAACGGCAAGAAATCTGGATGCTTACCTGGGTCGATGGCAGAATCGAGTGCCGTTTACCTGGATGAAGAGTGAAACCGTGGCAGCACTGTTGTCCCACCGTGATCGCCAGAAGAGAGACTGTGGACGATCCGTTCCCCTCTCGGCACCCCGGTGACTGTCGGGGATGTCCTCCGGAGGATGACGAACGTAGTCGATCCCTCGGTGGCGATGAAGGGATGAAGGTTGACTTCGTTGACCCCTTTTTGTTGACTGAGTTGACTAGGGAGAGAACAAAGAAAACCAGCAAAGAAAGTGGAGAGATGTGATCGCCAGGGCCTTACCTGTGCCCAAGGAAGTATGACGGTCACGTCGGTGAAGCTGCCTCGCGTGGTGGATGGAGATTGGGGTCTCGACTTCTCGTCCTTCGGCCGGCCAAAAGAAGAGAGCTCCACGGTCTTCTTCACAGTGTTCCTGCCACATACAAAGCACTATTAGACTCAAATACAGTATAGTAAATGTTCAAAACGAAAAGAGAAAAGCCCAAAAGGCGAGTCCCGTACCGGTTGCGGACTTGAGAAGAGGGGTGGCCAAGTGTTATGACCACCCTTCTTCCCTCCGTTTTTGGTTGGGAAACCCCTTTCTAGGTGTATAGGAAGGTGCCCTACATGCCTAGAGTGGATGGGAAAGTGTATGTGGCATGCAAATAACTAAAGAGCAAATAAGGAAAGAGAGAGGGAGGGAGGTGTAGATCCTCATTTGATGGCGTTGCAGCTCTTTGCAGGGCTCCTCCAGCTCGGGAAGAAACCTCCTAGATGTCCCAATGTGTGAGAGGAAGAAGAGTTGGAGTTGTGGAAGGTTGGGTGCAATTTCTCTCACCTCTCTCAAAGCTTCAGCATGTGGACGTCCATCCTCTCTCCCCTGGTTTAGAGGGCTCAAGGGAATGTTATATAGACAGTGGAGCTCGGGGTTAGAGTGCCTAGGATGCTAAGTGTGAAGAAGCACACTTGTACACATGGCAATCCAAGTATAAAGGCTCCAACCAATGGGGAGAGGCCAAGTAGGCTTTTTACTGAGTCAAGGGGGTGCCAAGGTGGCCCATATGCCCGTTGGGAACGGCCCCATACGGTGCATGGGCAAGAGAATGGCGCAAGTGGGCTATATTCTCGGGGTAGTTGCGCAGACCAGGTAAACCAGTTTAACGTCAAGCGATATTGCCGCCAACACCATGCAGATGTCCAGGGATGTGGACGTCTAGATGGGTCAACGTCAATGAGGCTTACCGTCAACAAGTAGTCGGCGGCCATCGATGCTGCCGTCTACATGGCATCCGAGGCAAGTCAACAAACGGTCAAACGAGGCTTAATGGGCCAAAAGAGCCTTGCGGGAGATGGGCCAAATCTCGCGTCTACAACTGCCACACGCAAGCCATGTAAACTGGTTCGCGACACCAGTAACTGACTCGGACAAACACACACAGGTCTACCTCTCAGTCTCGCAGCCACGGACGAAAGGTCCAGCTGCCGCTCCACGTGAAAAGGTCATGTAACTGTGGAGACCAACTAAACACCACCATCTGCGGACCACACGGTCGCAGGCCCATGCCTGGCACCTCTAGAGACCCTGGCCTGGGTTCTCTAGAGTGAGGCACTGGAAAAAGACTAGCTGGGGACCAGTGTCGACAACTGGTGTCCGTACCCCCAACTAAGAGCACGCCACAAGTGACTAGAAACAAACACAAGAGTCACTGTCCCATTGTCGTCTTTCCCTCAGCCGGACGTACAACTCAAATAAAGGAGTGAGGGTGTCTAGGTCAGACGACACAAACCTCGACGGTACAACACAAGTACCGGGACAAGGCCCCGAGCTAACAGCCTGGCTCACAGAGAACCCGGGGCACCCAATTGGAGAGGTAACCACGGTAGGCATCGTACTACTTTCCACGTACACAAAACCACGTGCACGTCACACAAACCACGTGAAGTCTCGCACAAACCTCGTGCACTAATAGTCCACTACACGTGAATACCACGTAAACATATGAAGAACCAGCTAACTGCGTACCCAGTACGCTAATCTCAGAAACCACGTGCACTAGGTGCACCACAAATACCAATGCACCACTTGATATTGTTAAATATTCAATATAACAACATTTAAATAAAAGCATGCTGACGGCAACATCGACTGCCGTTGATGGGATGTAGACGGCAAGATCACTGGCCGTCTATCTCCCAGCTGAAGAACCTGGCGTTAATCGATATTGACACCAAGCTCCTCGGCTACCAGCTCCCACAAAAACCTAGGCCGATTCCACAAGTGCTCTTGGCCCCAAAACTAGTGGGAAACACAACAAAACCCTTTCTCTAACATCCATGCATTATAAACAAACCGTAACAACATGTTTCACTAAGTAAATCAATCAAACCACCCTTTGACCCCGCATAGAATACCCTTACCCAAAAACATAATTAACATGTAGATTCATGCGTTCCAGATGCATTATCACAACCAGAAGGAATTAAAAGGGATCGTTCCCTACCTCAAGACGCACTTAAACCTCCTAAATCCTCCCGATTCGTACCAAACCCTCCGCGAGCTCCTACAGAGATTACACCTTGCTCCTGCGTTTCCTTGTTCGATTCGTCACCACCTCACGCTCCACGATCCTCCAACTAGCCTTCTGCAACCATTGGAAGCAGTGGGGAAGCAAGGGCATGAAAATAGGGCGAGGGAGAGGGAGAACGGAGTGAGGGAACTACCCTCGGGTAGACCTATATCCTGCAGGTCGCACAGGTTGGCATCAACCCTGATGTCGTTTAGGGAACTATCACAATAAACGTCCACAAAGCCCGCCATTAAGTTCTTAAAGTTGACGTCACCTTTGATGGACGCCAAACCAGTCAACGACCACACCTGGCCGTCAACCCCTAATCAACTACAGTAGGTCCTATCTTGTTTCAGGACCAAACCTGCGCGCACCACACATCCAAACCACATTGGCCTCACGATGGCCACCACAACCATTACACACATGATCCATAAGGATCCGAAAAATACGCGACGTTACATTACTATCATCTAAAAGGAAAATTTCGCCCTCGAAATTCATAGCACATTTCAAACATAAACAACTTAAGTATGCACATTTTTACAAGTACTATCATCTAAAAAGAAATACAAAACCTTATTCAAACAGATAGGGATACCCCTTAGCCATCTCCTCGGCTAATTCCCAGGTATCCTCACCACCCAACCTATTTTTCTATCTTACTTTAACTAGCTCAATTTATTTATTTCTTAGTTTCTTTATTTTACGATCAGTGATCTGTACCGAATACTCTGGCATTGTCATGTCCGATCTCAAGTCACCACCTTGGTAACTGATTATCTGAGCTGAATCCTCAATACACTTCTTTAACATAGAAACATGGAAAATATCATGAACATCCGTAAAATCAGTTGGCAAATTAAGTCTATAAGCCGTTTCCCCAATTCTTTCTAACACCTGAAAAGGTCCCACATATCTCGGGCTCAACTTTCCGGTCTTGCCAAACCTCATAATACCTTTACTAGGGGAAACTCTTACAAAAACCAAGTCTCCTACTTCAAACTGAAGTGGTCTCCTTCGATTATCAGCATAACTCTTTTGCCTGCTTTGAGCTGCTAGCAATTTTTCTTTAATAAGTTTTACTATTTCTGTGGTTTGCTGAATCAATTCAGGACCCATCATTTGTCTTTCTCCTACTTTATGCCAGTTTAATGGGGTTCTACATGGCCTTCAATATAGGGCTTCATATGGTGCCATTCCAAGACTGGTATGGTAACTATTATTATAGGCAAACTCAACCATACCCAAATGATGCTCCCAGTTGTTTCCCCAAACTAAACAACAAGCTCGCAACATATCTTCAATTGTCTGGATAGTCCTCTCTGTCTGACCACCCGTCTGGGGGTGATAAGCGGAGCTATATCTCAATTCAGTACCAATTACTTTTTGCAAACTTCTCCAAAACCCAGAAGTAAATCTTGCATCCCTATCAGACACAATAGTCTTTGGAATAGCATGCAGTGGAACAATTCTATCAACATAAACCTTTCCTAATCTATCCACTGTCCAAGACATACTTACTGCCACTAATCTGCACACCTTGGTCAATCTATCAACAAATACCCATATTCTATTATGCCCGGAACTTGATCTTGGTAAGCCTGCCACAAAGTCCATGGCAATATCATCCCATTTCCACTGTGGAATGGGGAACGGTTGCAATAGACCTCCAGGCTTCTGATGCTCTGCCTTAATTTTTTGACACATAACACATTTTGAAACAAACTCAGCTATTTCCTTTTTCATATGAGGCCACCAGAAATGTTTCTTTAAATCCTGGTACATTTTAGTACTACCTGGATGGATAGTGTACCTGGATTTATGAGCCTCTTCCAACACTCTCTACTTTATCTCTCTTTCTGCTGGAACAAACAACCTACCTCTGAGCCTAACCACACAATTATCATCAAGGGTAACCCCTTCCATTTTCACAATTTTGGTCAAATTTGCATATGCTTTTTGAGCTTCCACAATCTGCCAATACAAGGACGGCTCTACAGCACTACTGGCTAGTACTGCCCACCGTTGACTGCTTGGCACATACAAGGAGTTCTCCGCTATCTCCTCATATAATTTCCATTCCTTGATCATCATTTGACTTATATATGCCTTTCTACTCAAGGCATCCGCTACCACATTGGCCTTATCCGGATGATAAGCCAAACTGAAGTCATAATCCTTCAAATACTCCACCCACCTACACTGACGGAGATTTAAATCTTTCTGCGAGAAGATATACTTCAAGCTTTTATGATCTGTAAAGATCTCAAATCTCTCACCATACAGATAATGCCTCCACATTTTCAAAGCAAACACAACTGCTGCTATTTTAAATCATGGGTGGGATAATTCTCTTCTGCCGGCTTCAACTGCCTGGACGCATAAGCTATCACTTTACCATGCTGCATAAGCACTGCGCCAAGTCCTCTCCTTGAAGCATCTGTATATACCACAAAACCACTACTTCTTGCCGGTAATGCCAATATAGGTGCTGTTGTAAGTCTTTTCTTCAATTCCATAAAACTTTTCTGGCATTCACCGGGCCACACAAATGGCACACCCTTCCTGGTTAATTTGGTCATGGGTGCCGCAATCTTAGAAAAATCTTGTATGAAGCACCTATAATAACCTGCCAACCCCAGAAAGCTTCTAATCTCAATTATTGTCTTAGGCACTTCCTATTTCATTACTGCTTCCACTTTACTTGGGTCCACTGCCACTCCTTCTGCTGAGATGACATGACCCAAAAATTGAATTTCTTTCAACCAAAATTCACACTTACTGAACTTGGCGAACAACTGATTATCCCTTAACAGTTGCAGAGTAAACCTCAAATGAGCAACATGCTCTTCCTTAGATGCTGAATAAATCAGAATATCATCGATAAAGACCATAATGAATTGGTCTAAATATGGATGAAAAATTATGTTCATTAGATCCATTAAAGCTGCAGGAGCATTGGTTAGCCCAAACGGCATAACCACAAACTCATAGTGACCATATCTGGTTCTGAATGCTGTTTTATCTATATCTTCTTCTCTGATCCTTAACTGATGGTACCCTAATCTCAAGTCAATTTTAGAGAACATCTTTGCTGACTGCAATTGATCAAATAGATCATCTATTCTCGGCAACGGGTACTTATTTTTAATGCTCACATCATTCAATTTCCTATAATCAATACACATCTGGAAACTTCCATCTTTCTTTTTCACAAACAACACCAGTGCCCCCCACGGGGAATGAATCGGTCTAATGAACCCTTTCTGCAACAGCTCTTCTAATTGCTTTTTCAATTCTTTATGTTCTGCTGGTGCCATCCGATATGGTGCTTTAGAAATCAGCATGGTACCTGGCAGTAACTCAATGGTAAAGTCCACCTCTCTATGTGGAGCTAAACCAGGCAAATCTTCCGGAAAGACATCAGCGAATTCCCTAACCATGGGAACTGCCTCCACTAACCGACTAGCCTCTACCAGACTAACTGAGGCTAAATAAGCCACACACCCTGCATTTATTAGCTTTCTAGCTCTTATTGCAGAAATTATAAACTTAGAAGTACAGAAAGGCATACCTTGATACTCAAACACTGAACCATTAGGATGGCAAAACCTAATCCTCTTTTTTCTGCAATCTAACATTGCTCTATAAGCCTCAAGCTAGTCCATTCCCAGAATAATATCATAGTCGGTCAATTGCAAAGCATATAACCGACCTGGCATCTGGTTTCCTTCAATCACAACAGGAGCTTCATCTATATAGCTCGAAGTGAGCATAAACTCACCTGAGGGAACCTCCACTACCAATTCACAGGATTCCTCTTTCAAAGGATGAACCATACAATCCAGGAACTCTTCGGAAATAAAAGAAAGAGAGGCACCCGAATCAAATAAAACTCTTGCTGAATAATCATAAATGGGTATAGTACCTTCGATCATATTTGATGTGATACCCCGAAATTTTTATTCATTTTATATTGTGCATGTATAATTATTTGTTGTGTGTATAGAGTGTGTATTCAATTATGCGTATTATAATTTCTATATTCCTTATGAACTCATGTATGTATATATATAATATTTTTGTGAGAATAGGCAATTAGCTAAATTGATGTGTATTGTGTATACTAAAATACTAGGCTTGTAATACTTAAGTAATACTATGCATGCTAATCTAACTACCGATGTGCATATTATGTTTATCTATTTCATGCATAATGTATATAATTATGTTGTGAATGCCTATATATTTATGCATAGGATAATTGAAGTATGTGCATGCAAGGATTTCTTTTGTTGTATAAATGATTCATAGATAACTTATTCCAAACTGTATCTTAATAATATTATGCATGCATTATCTAAATCTTGAAGTGCATACTATCCTGCCTATTCCATAGAGGTTGTGTGTAAAAATATACATATATGTATGTTACCTTATACAAATGATATCTATCTATTTAATCCTATGTACATCAATTCATCTATAGTATGTGAATAATACATAGATAATATTGTCCATGTAAAAGATAATTTTCTATGAACCATGTAAGTATATGTATACTATTTTCATACAAGTATAAAACATACATAATTGTGCATGCATTATCTAGTTATCAATGTATGTAAATCTTATGCATATGGTGCGTGTTGTAATCATAGTAAGAAATTATTATCATGCACTTTGTAAATAATCATGAGTTTATTTCTGAGCATGCAAATTATATATTTAAACGTGTGTGAATTATCTAATTATTGAGGTGCCTATTGTATTTAATTATTTTAATTCACATAGTTAGTGCTATGGATGTGCGTATGTATACATATATGTGTTATCCTTGTTTAAATAATAATTATCTACTTTAAGCGTGTTAAATTATTTAGGGTATGTAAAGTACTTGGATGATAATATACATACAATATTTAACTAATAATGGACACATTTTAATCATAAGTTCATGCGTAATGTATGTAATTATGCAATGTGTACGTATATGTGCATATATGTATGTATTGATGCATATTGTTCTTAATTATGATTAATGTAAATTTTAATTAATTAAATATTACATAATGCAAGTATTTTATGTGGTAATGATATATGGAATTATTTTTGCATGTACTAAATTATTTTAGTGCTTTTATACATTAAATTTTAGGTTTTTGGAGTTTCGGCTGCACAGTACTGCTGGCGGCCAGGACCTGGACGCCAAGGCACTGTTGGCGGCCAGACCTGGACGCCAAGACCCAGTGGGCGGCCACCCCCTGGACGCCAACCCCAGTCTGGCGGCCAGACCTTGACGTCAACCTGTCAGTTGACTACAACCGATGTTGACGTTAATATCCTGCTGCGTAACGGTTCCAGAATTGTTAATGTCCGTGTTTTGGCTAGTTTCAGATTAGGAAACCCTTCCTAAACCTTTGGTAACCTACCCTAATGCGTACCCCAACCCTTGAACCTATAAAATACCCACTCTTGGATGAGGAAAAGGCTTTCAACATTTGGTGAAAACCCTAGCTCCGAGATGGTGAAAAGCTGATCTTTAGGAGGCCGGATCCATCAACTGGAGGTGTTCCCCGAAGAGCTACTACATCTGGAGGGTAGTCTATACATAGAGGAAGAGATCCCAACTCCGAGGAGCCATCTACATCGACAGGAGAAGAAGATCTAAGGCGTTTCTGAGCACCTTTTTCGCAGGGCCGAAAAGGGCTTCACCGACGATTCTGATCTTTGTAGATTTTTTTAAGAGGCAAGTAAACCTAGATCTTGATCCTATACATGTCCCCTAAGTCCTAGGTATTTTTACGGATTTTTCCTCGCGTCCTGAAACCCTGAATTCACCGTTGTATGAAAAGTCGTATGCATGTGCTGCTGGGAGCAAGTAGAAGGCAACATAGGTTGCAGTCAAGTTCTTCAGAAGAAGTTGACGGCAACATCCCTTGACGTCTACTTCTTCAGGACCTGAAAGTGTTACTTTTGATCTTCTTTTGCTGTTTAAATAATTTATGGACATGGATATACTCCGAAATTTTTATGGGTGATTGTATACTGTTAGTAGGTCATATCATGAGGTTGCCTAAATTTTCTATGAACCATGTTAATTATTAAAATTCAGTGACTGAGCAATGAGCATGATAGGAACATGTTTAAATCTAGTATAAATGGATTTTGTGGTGAATAAGTTTTCATAAATTTTCCATGACAGATTGAATGTTGGTATTAGGTTTCTATTCTGTTAATG
The DNA here is from genome assembly GCA_014218235.1 of Colocasia esculenta. Classification (NCBI taxonomy): domain Eukaryota; kingdom Viridiplantae; phylum Streptophyta; class Magnoliopsida; order Alismatales; family Araceae; genus Colocasia; species Colocasia esculenta. Next base: position 65,865,685 of record CM024763.1, on the reverse strand, counting down.
CCTAAACATATTGATATGTCTCATGCTTAATGATATTTCGATAAATATGTCTGAATTCTAGATTTAATTATAGAAATTATATTTACTGTTCGAAAAATCTGAAAAATTGCATACTGTTAATGACCTGTGATAAAAATTTAAAATCAAATTGATGCTAGCAAGTACAATTATTAGTTAAACCATGGAAATTGTTCATGTTAGAGATATTGAATTCAATCTTATGCAATTCAGTAAATATACAGCATGTTTAGGACTGTAACGTAAGATGTTTTAATTTTGAAAACAGTAGTACCATGATTGGGTTAACTAAGACATGTGAAATCGATAATTAAGATGTGTAAAGTGATTAAGTATTATATGTAAAATATGTGGATAGGGTGAGAAAATGTGATTAAACAAATGAGTGATAATTGGGCCAAGAATGACACTGCTACCCTAGAGGCTTCGAGAGCTCTACATAGAAAAGTCCCTATGGAAGGCTCTACATTGTAAAAGTTTGTCCTAAAGGCATTGGGAAAAACCCGGAGGTGGACAAGTACCACTGGATAGGGTGGAGAGAGCTTCTCCCGGTCTGCGCAGTTACCAAGATTCACCACTTCATTGCCTAGGTGGTGGGTATGTGATATGAGTTATGTGATATGAGTTATGTGATATAAGTTGTGTTATGAGTTATGTGTTATGAGATGTGATGAGTTATGAGTAAGAGATATTTGTTTGTGTCCTCTAAAAGGTAGTTAGGACTATGTGTCATGACATTTTAAGTAATTGGAATATGTATAAAGTGTAAATTATATGCGAATGTGGCACATGATGAGTGCAAATGATATGATATGTGATAAATGAAAACCCAAGAGTAAATGATGTGAAGAATATGTGAAAGGATATGTAAGAGACAGTTAATGTTATTGAGAGTGTGCTTGCAGGTGGAAACCGATGTAGTAATGCATAATGTTCATGTTTTCATGCATTAATTACCTCATTTGAAATATCATGCTTATCATTATGTCATGTAGCTTATTGTTCTTCATGTAATAGTGTATGTGAATAAACATGAGTAACCACGTCAATTATGCAACATGAAAGATAAACATGTAGAATTGTGAATTGAATAAGATAACATATGAACAAATGTAAATCCATGTAATTGAATGTAATTCATGTCAAAACAGCAAGTAAAGTGTAGTTATGAAAGTGATAAATGTATGTAATATTAATTAGATTCCATGCTAGATGTGATGTTTGCTTAGTACAAAGTTTCATGCTTTAGTGCTTATTGTTGCCAACCAATTTGACCACGTTCTAACTTCTCAATTTATGTTATAAAATATGAAACCATGTGTATGAGATGTATGTACATTGAAAACAGCAAGCAAAATGTGAAATTAAATATGAAAAGTGCATGTGAAAAGTGAATAGTCATCATATTAGTTTGTTCATTCCTTTATGTCAAATTCTATGTTCTAGTTGTAGAAATATGTCATGAAATGGATTAATGTGGAAATGAAGGAATCATGTTATGTGTTAAGTGTAGAGAATATGTACAAGTGTATAGTAATAGTATCCATGTTTTAGAATAAACATATGATAGAATGAGGCATGTCTAGGTGATTAAAAATGTGTTGATAGCTAAGAGTATGTTCCATGTGTTTGGGAGTTTAAATGATAGTATGTATTCATGAGTGTTTAATAGCTTAATGTGAATGTGATATGTTTAAGATTAAGTCTTTGTTTTACTTGCTGAGTCTTTGGACTCACCCTTGCTTCGGCTTACAGGTTGACAAGTATCCCGTGCTAGGGGGAGAGATGCTATCCTGGAGGAGAGGCTTTTGAGGAGCAAGTAGTAGTTGTATTTTCCTTTCATAGTTTGAATAAAAATGTCATTTGGACAATGTAGTTCTTTCATCATGTAATAATGTGGACATTGTCGTTCTATTTTTGCACTATATAGATTGTGGAATATGGGATGGTGATGGACTAAGTTAAATTGTTGTATTTATTTCGCTGAAATCAATTGCTATCTACGTACTTTTCAACCTATCGGCTAGTGTTGGGTTTTATCCCACTGTAATGACGCTCTTTATACCGATGGGGATTGGTATAATCGTATCGGTATGAGGAGGGTCGTTACATTTGATGCCTCCGCCTGGGCTCGGGTGATAGTCATAACCCGGCCCCTTCCCCGCTGCTGCGGTGCTCCTCTGCCACGACCTGCCTGTGGCTGCTAAAACTGCTGCGGCTGCTACTGCTGCTGCACACCTCTTCCATAACCATACTCTCTCGGATAGGGGCAATTACGAATCAAATGCCCCGGCTGATTACAGTTATAACATCTATACCCTGGTGGAATAATGGGTTGCCTGGCAGTACTCTGCTGCGACTCCTCCACCTCTAGCCTACCACGACCTTATTGAAATTGTTGTCGACTTCCCCATCCTCTTCCTTTACCTTTAAATGCTTGCTTCAATTTCTAGCCCCACTTACCAAAACCTGATGGAGAAGGTCCTGCTGGTGCTTTACCCTTACTCACACCCATTGACTGCTACGGTAGCCGAAAACTACCTGAATCTGACTTGCCCATCTGACGAGTCCTAATAGACCTTTCCAATGTAGCTGCCCTTTGAGCTGCTTCTTCCACTGTCTTACACATGAGTGGCACTATTGCATTCTGCAATTCTACCCTTAAACCCCGAATAAAGTACTCAACCATCATATTATTATCCGATACTACATAAGGCGCATATCGGCTAAGTGCCATAAACCTCATCTGATATTCTAAAACTGAAGAGTTACCTTGCTGGAGTGTCCGAAACTGCTCTCTCTTCACTTGCTGCACTTGAATCGGAAAGAATGTATCGTTAAATACATTAAGAAACTCCAGCCAAGTGATAGTCTCTTCTGTCCTGCCTGCGAAGATGGTCTGCATCTTCAATCGCCACCATTCCAGTGCAAAGCCCCTCAACTGATAGGCAGCTAGCACAACACTATCTGCTGCCGGACACCTCATGGTCGTAAAGACCCTCTCAATCTCATGAACCCAGTGTTCCGCTGTATCTGGATTCGGCCCTCCTGAATAAGTAGGCGGTTGCAATCTCAGAAACTTCTCAACTTGCATCACTGGTTCCTCTGCTACTAACATTGGCGGTGGTGGTGGCAAGGGTGCTACAAAAGGCACCTCCACTCCTGGCAGAACTGGAGCTATAGGTACAGTCTCTCCATCCCCAGGTGGTATGGCAACCGGTGTTACTGGCGCCTGCTGATCCATCCTCATTCGAATATTGGTGAGGCTCTCCCAGATCCTCTCTATTATATGCTGAGTGTTCTCCTCTGGATCATCTCCTCCACCACCCCAATCTCTTCTATCTGCCATTTCAAACTTCTACATAAACAAAACACCAAAAAAAAAAAAAAACAACAGATCATTAAAAACCAAGGTCTCTATCAGCAGTGTACTACTACCGAAATAAGGCTATGTAACCTTCTAGTTCCCTTATATTAACACGGACCTTGCTCTGATACCAACTGTGACGGAACACATCGTCCAAACCCGTTAAACTGATAACAAGTTTGATCCGAGTCCGTCTCCCGCGAACGAGTCGGAGCCTCGCAAGGGATATCACACAACAGTCCGTGAAAACACAAAGGAACACACCATTCCATATATATATTTCACAAATTTACATAGCCATATTTCCACAAAACTGAAAGAAAGTACAAGAGCCTGGGGCATATCCCGGGGTACAACTGGAAGAAGTAAACAACTAGCTACACTACACTGCTGGAGGTGCTGACTCTACATCGCTATGACACAGCTCTGAACTGGACGACGGCCGAGAAACGTTCTCCTCTCCCTCACTTAAGGGGGTAGGGGTGAGCCTCGCTAGTTACTGGCTCAGTAAGGAACTCCCCAAACACCGAGCAAACCAAAAACATAGGTATGAAAGCAGTAAATTATACTAACAGTTTATAGAACAGCTAAGCAGGATATTAAAGCTGTAAATATACTCACCATTTGCCGACTACATAAAACAACTATATTAAATAAACGGAAAAACTCAAACAGGTGTAGGAGCTAAAGTAGAGACTGCCACACGCGAGCCACGTAAACTGGTTCGCGACACCAGTAACTGACTCAAACAAACACATACAGGTCTACCTCTCAGTCTCGCAGCCACGGACGAATGGTCCAGCTGCCGCTCCACGTGAAAAGGTCATGTAACTGTGGAGATCAACTAAACACCACCACCTGCAGACCACACGGTCGCAGGCCCATGCCTGGCACCTCTAGAGACCCTGGCCTGGGCCCCTTAGAGCGAGGCACTGGAAAAGGACTAGCTGGGGACCAGTGTCGACAACTGGTGTCCGTACCCCCAACTAAGAGCGCGCCACAAGTGACTAGAAACAAACACAAGAGTCACTGTCCCATTGTCGTCTTTCCCTCAGCCGGACGTACAACTCAAACTAAGGAGTGAGGGTGTCCAGGTCAGACGACACAGACCTCGACGGTACAGCACAAGTACTGGGACAAAGCCCCGAGCTAACAGCCTGGCTCACAGAGAACCTGGGGCACCCAACTAGAGAGGTAACCACGGTAGGCGTCGTACTACTTGCCACGTACACAAAACCACGTGCACGTCACACAAATCACGTGAAGTCTCGCACAAACCTCGTGCACTAATAGTCCACTACACGTGAATACCACGTAAACACATGAAGAACAAGCTAACTGCGTACCCAGTATGCTAATCTCAGAAACCACGTGCACTAGGTGCACCACAAATACCAATGCACCACTTGATATTGTTAAATATTCAATATAATAACATTTAAATAAAAGCATGCTGATGACAACATCGATTGCCGTTGATGGGATGTAGACGGCAAGATCACTGGCTGTCTATCTCCCAGCTGAAGAACCTGGCGTTAATCGATATTGACGCCAAGCTCCTCGGCTGCCAGCTCCCACAGAAACCTAGGCCGATTCCACAAGTGCTATTGGCCCCAAAACTAGTGGGAAACACAACAAAACCCTTTCTCTAACATCCATGCATTATAAACAAACCGTAACAACATGTTTCACTAAGTAAATCAATCAAACCACCCTTTGACCCCGCATGGAATACCCTTACCCAAAAACATAATTAACATGCAGATTCATGCGTTTCTGATGCATTATCACAACCAGAAGGAATTAAAAGGGATCGTTCCCTACCTCAAGACGCACTTAAACCTCTTAAATCCTCCCGATTCGTACAAAACCCTCCGCGAGCTCCTACGGAGATTACACCTTGCTCCGACGTTTCCTTGTCCGATTCGTCACCACCTCACATTCCACGATCCTCCAACTAGCCTTCTGCAACCATTGGAAGTAGTGGGGAAGCAATGGCATGAAAATAGGGTGAGGGAGAGGGAGAACGGAGTGAGGGAACTGCCCTCGGGTAGACCTATATCCTGCAGGTCACACAGGTTGGCGTCAACCCTGATGTCGTTTAGGGAACCGTCACAATAAACATCCACAAAGACTGTCGTTAAGTTCTTAAAGTTGATGTCACCTTCGATGGATGCCAAACCAGTCAACGACCACACCTGGCCGTCAACCCCTAATCAACTGCAGCAGGTCCTATCTTGTTTCAGGACCAAACCTGCGCGCACCACACATCCAAACCACATTGGCCTCACGATGGCCACCACAACATTACACACATGATCCATAAGGATCCGAAAAACACGCGACGTTACAGAACGTGTAAGGCCCTTGATTTATCATCTTTGGGTGATTTCTTATTTATGAATAAATGCAATGCCATCGATGTATAAACTTTATTGTGCATGATACTTACTTGTTTACATTGTTGAATAGGTATTATTTTAATGTGTGCATTGCAGATTATATATATATATATATATATATATATATATATATATATATGTGTGTGTGTGTGTGTGTGTGTGTGTGTGTGTGTGTGTGGTGTACATAGAATTTCTACGGTTCTGTTGGCAGCTAGTTGGCGTCAACATCGGTTGACGTTGACCATAAATCAGCGGCCACATCGATGGACGCCTACTCAGAATTGGTGGCTATTGATGTTGACATTTACCTCCTAGATCTGTTGCGATTTCAGATCTGGAAATGTTGCCCTTGATTTAGGAAACCGTTCCCCAACGGTAACCCAACCTTACCCAACTTCATCTCCAACCCTAGCCCTATAAAAGATCCCATCTCCGGCCAGATCTAACCCTTTTGACTCTTTGTCAAAAAAAAAAACCCTAACATTTTATGTGCGAATCCCGACCTTGGAACTCCTTGATCCGGCGATTTGAGGCTTCATCCAACATTCTACAACGACTGGAGAGGGCTCTGAACGTCCGGGAACGGCTTCCCCACACTAGTGTGCAGCAGAGATCAACACAGAACTCGAATCGAGGGAGTTTTGAGGACTCTTAGGCTTTGGCCAAGGAGGGCTTCTCTGGCTTAAATCTTTGCTTGTGGATTTTCCAAGAGGCAAGTACCCCATCCACATCATTCCTACATGTGTCTAGTAAGTTCTAGGAATTTTCCGGATTTTATTTCGAGTCTTGGAACCCCAATTTCACCAAGTTTCATACGTTCAGTCTGTGTTTTGCACAGATAGGAACTTAACTGCAGGATCCCTTGCCGTTAAGATCCTGAGTTGGCGGCACACTATGTTGTCGTTAACATGAGTAAACGGCCATACCATTGCCGTTGAGTTCTTCAGGCAAGAACAGTGGACTGTCTGCCTTTATAAGCTATTTTTCAGATTTCTGTGCATGAGGATATATGGTAAATTTTATATGTTATGTAATATGTGTAGTGGAGCATGTTGTGTAATTTCTGTGAAATTTTGTTTAGTGTATTATTTATTAAAATTTTGAAATACATGTTAAACAGATTCTAAATATTGTAAATTATTGTTTATGTTATCCTTGTGGCATTTATATGGCAGAAATTTTTTGTGGTGCTTAAATCGATGTCAGAGCATGTTATTAAAATTTGGGAATTTTCTAATGACTGTGTAAATTTTTAGATTTTCTGAACTGAAAAATAGTGAGCATGCTTAATTAGTGCAGAAATTCCATTAGATGATATGGAACCAGTTAAATCTCTAGAATTTGGCACATGATTAGAACTGTCAGTATACATGTCTATAATGAACTGTGAATCCAAATAATGAAAATCCCTGTTAGTTTGGTTATTTTAGTCTTATGTGATTTCACTGTTAGAATTTTCATAATTAGTGTGTAATTCAGAAAAATGCAAAAATTTATATGCATGATGGTTAACATGTAATAGGTGTTTGGTTAAAATTTTGTACTGAAATAATGACAGTAGCTATATATGTAGATTTTGTGTGCAATATTGATAAATAAATGCACGTTAATATGATTAGTGTTAAAATCTGCTAATTTCAACATGATTAGACTTGTTTGAATCTGTTAATACTAAGAATAGTAGTACCATGTTAGTTAACACTGAAGTATGTAAATGCGTGAGCATGTATTGGATGTGTTAAAATTGTGCATTAAGCGTGTGTTAAAATTTAGACAAATGTGTAAATGTGCCAATGGGTGACACTGCTACCTTAGAGGGCTGTGGAATTGTACTGTGGTAAAGTCCCCCGGGAAGGTTCATAGTGTGTGATGTCCCACGGGCATTGGGATTAAATCCTGGAGGTGAACAAGTATCGCTGGTTAGGGTGGAGAGTGCTTCTCCCGGTTCTGCGCAGTAACTAAGATTTATCACTCTAGGTGATAGATATGTGATGTGATTAGTGTGTGTCCTTCTAAAAGGTGGTTTGGGCTATGTGTCACGGCATTTAATAAATGTGAACTTGTGTTTAAGAGAAAGTGAAGGTGTAAATTGTGAAATTGTGTAAGTGATCATGTGTTAATATGAATTCTTGTGACAGCATGTAAATTGATAACTTCTTAAATGATTTTTTCATGAGTATAAATGTGTTATCCATGTGAAAATGATTATAGAATCCATGTTAAAATTGTCTCTTATTTATGTGTACAAACTCCATGTTTAAATTGACTAATGTTTAACTTGTAGGTATGTGAATGTGGTTAAATGAGCTTAGTTTAATATATGGAAAGTGTGTAGAAAGCATGTGATAGGCTTTAAGTTATTGAAAATTTTGTATAAGACAAATTTTCATGTGTAACATGTGTAGACATCATGTTTAGGATTTTTACTCGAATTAATTGTTAAATCCATGTTTATATGATATTGTGTAGTATGAAAATGTGAAAGTTATGTGATGCATGTAAGTTTAGTGTGTTTGGTGTTACTTGTTGAGTTCATTTGAACTCACTCTTGCTTCGGCGTACAGGTGCAGAGATTTCTACTTCTTCCGAGGAGATCATTAGGAGCGACTCGGAGCGGGAGTAGGAGACCTTATTTTGGACTTGGTGTTGTACTTTATTTTTCATATGTATGTAATAAGAGTAGACTTTCTCTACCTTTGGGATTTGTGTACTTATTTAGTGGAAAGTTGTGGACAATGTATTTATTTCATTTCTCAGTTATGAAAAGATTTTAGATTTTCTTTTCTTATATGGACTGTGAATAGAATGTGGATGATGGAATAAGAAGTTACATTTGGCTATTTCTTTTCCGCTATTATGTGAATGTATTTATGTATATTTCAGCCTATCGTATAACTCTTGGGTAAATGTCCCACTATAGCGGTGTTCATTATATCGATGTCGGTTGGTATAACCGTACCTGTATAAGTAGGGTCGTTACAGAGATTGGTATCAGAGCATCAAGCTGAAATTGTGCATAAATATGCACATACCATCATCTTCATTGTATGCTAAGTCTATGTAGATTGTCCACATAGATAAGTAAATAGTTAGAAATTAGATAGTCTAGTTCTAAATTGTAATGAAATCATTTTGCAGGATATGGATTCACATGGTAGGCGTGGTGTTCCTGCTCGTGAGGGTGAGCAGAGGAGAGATGAGCTTCGGCGTGAGGATCAGGGTGAGCAGCAGGCCCCAGCACCCCAGGGTCCTGTGCTTCCCCCACCGCCACCAGTAGACTATGGAGTGTTCATGCAGGGTCTAGTGCAGGCCATGCAGACGCAAGCCCACACTCAGGCTGCACTCCAGGCTTAGTTGGAGGCTCAGGTTAGAATGATAAAAAGGAACTCTGTTTTACTTGATGATATGTTTGCTATGTTACTATGCTATATATGTTGCTTATGATGTTTGCTGTGGCAGGCTCAAGTGCCAGTTCCCTAGGCTCAGGACCATGGTGGACCCTCCATCATAGAAAGGTTCAAGAGGATGTCGCCACATTCTTTTAAGGGGGAGAGCGATCCCTTATTAGCTGAGAGCTAGATGAGGGAGATCGAAAAGATCTTCCGTCCTATTAGGTGCGCTGAGGATGACAAGGTCACTTTAGCCACCTATATGCTGCAGGTATGTGTAATTTAATTCAGTGGTTATTTCTTTAAGTATAGATTTTGTTGGTTAGTCCTTATGGATGGTTTTGGCAGGAGCGAGCCGACGTGTGTTGGTCCTCATTGTTACGTACTCGATTCGAGGATGGTGCTGTGGAGGTTGGTTGGGATGAGTTCGTGAGGCTTTTCCGAGCCAAGTTTGTTCCGGAGCACATCCAGGACAAGATGGAGCAGGAGTTCCTCTCGTTGACTCAGGGCTCCATGACAGTGCTGGAGTACGAGGCCAGGTTTGCCGAGCTATCGAAGTATGCCCCTCATATTGTAGCTGATGAGCACAGGAAGGCGAAGAAGTTCATGATGGGTCTAAGACCATCACTAAGGACGAGGTTGGTGGCTTTCGACCATCGTACTCTCGAGCAGGCGCTCAATGCGGCATGTCGGCAGGAGGGAGAGATGGAGAAGTACTTGGAGGAGAAGAAGGCTTCTCAGAAGAGGCCTGCAGCTCCTTTCCAGAGGCAGGAGAGGAAGAAGGCAACTTTCCAGTCACCGCAGCGTCCCCTGGCATCGGGAAGCAGTTAGGTAACTTCTCAACGTTCCCCTAGTGGAAAGAAGGAGTGTCCTCATTGCGGGAGGGCACATGGTGGTACGAAAATGTTGGAAGTTGGCGGGAAAGTGCTTGAAGTGCGGGAGCAGCGAGCATAGGATCAAGGATTGCCCCAGACTACAGTAGGGAGGTCAGCGTGGAGCGGTTCCAGCCCCAGCAGTAGCAGCAGCAGCGCCAGCGACAAGACGACCAGGGAGACCTCAAGCCCCAGCTCGAGTGTTTGCGTTAGCTCGTGAGGACGCCGAGCAGGTGGATCATGTCACCGAAGGTATGGTTTTGTTCTTAGGTGTGCATGCTCGGGTTTTGTTCAATACGGGTGCTACCCACTCGTTCATTTCTGAGCGTTTTGCTAGGCAGTTAGCCTTAGAGTCAGGAATAGAGTCTGAGGAGTTATAAGTCCCTTTGTCTATACACACACCTGCAGGTACGGTATCGACAAGGAAGTGTATTCCATCTATACCAGTGTGCATTGAGGATAGAGTCCTAGAAGGGTGTTTCTTCTTTGCTAAAGATGAAGGACTACGATGCTATTCTTGGTCTGGATTGGCTAGAGGAGCACTATGCGTTAGTAGATTGTCGTGGCAAGAAGATCGTTTTCCGCATTCCTAGTGAAGATGAATTTTCTCATCCTTTGCCGAGGAACTTGGTAGGAAAGTTTGTCATCTCTTCCATGAGGGCGATGAGAATGGTGAGTAAGGGTTGTGACGCTTTTCTTGCCAGCATGGTATTAGTACCCAAGGCTGATGAGTCACTTACTCTTGAAGAGATTGATGTAGTGCGGGAGTTTCCAGATGCCTTTCCTAATGATTTATCTGGATTGCCTCCAGCTAGAGAGATAGAGTTCACCCTAGAGTTGCTTCCAGGCACCTCTCCTATCTCGAAGGCACCTTATTGGATGGCACCTGCAGAATTAGCTGAGCTAAGGAAGCAGTTGCAAGATTTGTTAGATAAGGGATTTATTCGCCCTAGCGTTTTGCCTTGGGGCGCACCTGTCTTATTCGTGAAGAAGAAGGATGGATCACTTAGGTTATGCATTGATTATAGAAAGCTAAACCAAGTGACGGTGAAGAACAGGTATCCCTTACCTCGGATTGATGATCTGTTTGACCAACTGCAAGATGCATCAGTCTTTTCTAAGATTGATTTGCGGTCTGGTTATCATCAGTTGATGATTAGGAGTGAGGATGTGTCCAAGACGGCTTTTAGAACCCATTATGGACATTATGAGTTTTTGGTCCTTCCTTTTGGTCTGACCAACGACCCGATAGCGTTCATGGATCTCATGAATAGGGTGTTTAGACTATATCTAGATAGTTTCATCGTAGTTTTTATTGATGACGTGTTGGTCTACTCTCCGAATGAGACCACACATCGTCAGCATTTGAGGGTAGTGTTAGAGGTTCTCCGTAAGCACAAGCTGTATGCAAAATTCAGCAAGTGCGATTTTTGGTTGCGCGAGGTTCATTTCCTTGGGCATGTTATCTCCGGTGCTGGTGTAGCAGTGGATCTAGCAAAAGTCCAGGCTGTTATGGATTGGGAGATTCCCATGACTCCTTCGGAGATTCGGAGTTTTCTTGGTTTGGCAGGTTATTATCAGCGATTCATTGAGGGATTTTCATCCATCGCTGCACCATTGACCCAGCTAACCAGAAAGGGAGTAAAGTTTTTATGGTTGAGGAGTGTGAGAGTAGTTTTCAATTATTGAAGACTAAGCTCACCTCGGCTCCTGTGTTAGTTTTTCCGAGCGGTGTAGAGGGTTTTGCTATCTACACAGATGCATCTCGGATTGGCCTTGGCTGTGTATTGATGCAGCAAGGAAGGGTAGTAGCGTATGCTTCTCGTCAATTGAAGGAGCATGAGCGAAACTACCCGACTCATGATCTTGAGCTTGCGGCAGTGGTTCATGCACTAAAGATCTGGAGACACTATCTTTATGGTGTGAGATTTGAGGTGTTCACTGACCACAAGAGTTTAAAGCACCTTTTCTCTCAAAAGGAATTAAACCTTAGGCAGAGAAGATCGATTGTGTTCCTGAAGGACTATGACTTTGACCTCCTAATATCATCCTGGAAAGGCGAATGTTGTAGCAAATACCCTTAGTAGGAAGAGGTCGTCTCTCCAGCAGGATTGGAAGATGTTGGAGGATGCAGCATGTGCGATGACTGAGTTAGAGCCATCGTTGTGCCAGGCTTTTGTAGCTTAGTTGTCCATTAGATCTTCAGTGTTGGATGAGGTGATCGAGCAACAGAAAACCGACCCTAAACTCCAAGAGTTAGTGGGCTAGGCGGGCATTGCTCGTGATGAGGATGGCATGATTAGATTCCATCACCGTGTTTGTGTTCCAGACATCGTAGACGTCCGTGAGCATGTTTTAGCGGAGGCTCATAGGTCTAGATTCTCTATTCACCCGGGTAACACTAAGATGTACTAGGATTTGAAGAGATCTTTTTGGTGGTCTGGCATGAAGAAGGATGTAGCGGAGTATGTGTCTAGATGTCTAGTTTGCCAGCAAGTTAAGGCCGAGCGGCAGCGACCATTTGGTCTTATGCAGAAGATGGAGATCCCAGTATGGAAGTGGGAGGCTGTCACTATGGATTTTGTTATGGGTTTGCCTCGATCTAGACGGGGTAATGACTCGATTTGGGTAGTGGTAGATAGATTCTCAAGGACTGCGCATTTCTTACCCATGAAGAAGAAGCAGTCAGTAGAGAGTTTAGCTAGATTGTATATTAGTAGCATTATTAGATTACATGGTGTCCCGAAGTCGATCATTTCGGATCAAGATCCGAGATTTACTTCGAGGCTGTGGAAGGGTCTTCAGGATGTGTTAGGTTCGGAGCTGAAGCTCAGTTCGGCGTTTCATCCCCAGACAGATGGACAGTCCGAGAGGACTATCCAGACACTCGAGGATATGTTGAGAGCGTGTGTTCTGGTTTGGAAGGATGATTGGGAATGCCATTTACCTCTTGTGGAGTTCGCATATAACAACAGTTTTCATGCGAGTATTGGTATGGCTCCATTTGAGGCATTGTATGGTAGGCCTTGCAGATCTCCTTTATGTTGGGAGGAGACAGGCGATAGGCAGCTGATCGGTCCGGAGTTAGTTCAGGAGACTTCGGATAAGGTCCAGTTGATTAAGAAGAGGCTTGTTGCGACACAGGATAGGCAGAAGAGTTATGCCGACAATAGGAGGAAGGATTTGGAGTTTGAGGTAGGTGAGCATGTCTTTTTAAAGATTTCGCCTACTTGTGGTGTAGTTAGATTTGGCAGGCATGGTAAGTTAAGTCCTAGATTCATTGGCTCGTATGAGATTCTCAGACATTTGGGCAACGTGGCATATGAGCTAGCTTTACCCCCAGCGTTAGCTAGTGTCCATCCCGTTTTCCACGTATCTATGCTCAGGAGGTATGTCAGAGATCCATCTCATGTTATTAGCCACGAGCCAGTGGAGATCCAGCCAGATCTTTCTTATGTGGAGCAACCAGTGGCTATTCTTGACCGAAAGGTTCAACATCTTCGGAACAAGAGTATTGCGTCGGTGAAAGTCTTATGGCGTAACTTCTCGCGAGAGGAGGCTACTTGGGAGCTTGAGGATGCAATGAAGAAGAAATATCCTCAATTGTTTGAGTAGCGTCAATCCAACTTCGAGGACGAAGTTTCTTTAAGGGGGTGAGGGTGTAAGGCCCTTGATTTTTCATCTTTGGGTGATTTCTTATGTATGTATAAATGTAATGCCATCGATGTATAAACTTTATTGTGCATAATACTTACTTGTTTACATTGTTGAATAGGTATTATTTTAATGTGTGCATTGTAGATTATATATATATATATATATGTGTGGTGTACATAGAATTTCTGCTATTTTAAGTTCTGTTGGCAGCTAGTTGGCATCAACATCGGTTGACGTTGACCATAAATCAGCGGCCACATCGATGGATGCCTACTCAGAATTGGCGGCTATTGATGTTGACGTTTACCTCCCAGATCTGTTGTGATTTCAGATCCATAAATCCCTCCGAAATGTTGCCCTTGATTTAGGAAACCGTTCCCCAATGGTAACCCAACCTTACCCAACTTCGTCTCCGACCCTAGCCCTATAAAACATCCCATCTCCTGCCAGATCTAACCCTTTTGACTCTTTGTCAAAAAAAAAAAACCCTAACATTTTATGTGCGAATCCCGACCTTGGAACTCCTTGATCCGACGATTTGAGGCTTCCTCCGATGTTCTACAAGGATTGGAGAGGGCTCTGAACGTCCGAGAACGGCTTCCCCACACTAGTGTGCAGCAGAGATCAACACAGAACTCGAATCGAGGGAGTTTTGAGGACTCTTAGGCTTTGGCCAAGGAGGGCTTCTCCAGCTTAAATCTTTACTTGTGGATTTTCCAAAAGCAAGTACCCCATCCACATCATTCCTACATGTGTCTAGTAAGTCCTATGAATTTTTCAGATTTTATTTCGAGTCCTGGAACCCCAATTTCACCAAGTTTCATACGTTCAGTCTGTGTTTTGCACAGACAGGAACCTAACGGCAGGATCCCTTGCTGTTAAGATCCTGAGTTGGCGGCACACTATGTTTCCGTTAACATGAGTAAACGGCCATACCATTGTCGTTGAGTTCTTCAGGCAAGAACAGTGGACTGTCTGCCTTTATAAGCTATTTTTTGAATTTCTGTGCATGAGGATATATGGTAAATTTTATATGTTATGTAATATGTGTAGTGGAGCATGTTGTGTAATTTCTGCAAAATTTTGTTTAGTGTATTATTTATTAAAATTTTTGAAATACATGTTAAACAGATTTGAATATTGTAAATTACTGTTTATGTTATCCTTGTGGGATTTACGTGACAGAAATTTTTTGTGGTGCTTAAATTGATGTCAGAGCATGTTATTAAAATTTGGGAATTTTTTGATGACTGTGAAAATTTTTAGATTTTCTGAACTGAAAAATAGTGAGCATGCTTAATTAGTGCAGAAATTCCATTAAATGATATGGAACCAGTTAAATCTCTAGAATTTGGCACATGATTAGAACTATCAGTATACATGTATATAATGAACTGTGAATCCAAATAATGAAAATCCATGTTAGTTTGGTTATTTTTGCCTTATGTGATTTAATTGTTACAATTTTCATAATTAGTGTGTAATTCAGAAAAATGCGAAAATTTATATGCATGATGGCTAACCTGTAATAGGTGTTTGGTTAAAATTTTGTACTAAAATGATGATAGTAGCTATATATGTAGATTTTGTGTGCAATATTGATAAATAAATGCACGTTAATATGATTAGTGTTAAAATCTGCTAATTTCAACATGATTAGACTTGTTTGAATCTGTTAATATTGAGAACAGTAGTACCATGTTAGTTAACACTGAAGTATGTAAATGTGTGAGAATGTATTGGATGTGTTAAAATTGTGCATTAAGCGTGTGTTAAAATTTAGACAAATGTGTAAATGTGCCAATGGGTGACACTGCTACCTTAGAGGGCTATGGAACTGTACTTTGGTAAAGTCCCCACGGGAAGGTTCGTAGTGTGTGATGTCCCACGGGCATTGGGATTAAATCCTGGAGGCGAACAAGTATCGCTGGTTAGGGTGGAGAGTGCTTCTCCCGGTTCTGCGCAGTAACTAAGATTTATCACTCTAGGTGATAGATATGTGATGTGATTAGTGTGTGTCCTTCTAAAAGGTGGTTTGGGCTATGTGTCACGGCATTTAATAAATGTGAACTTGTGTTTAAGAGAAAGTGAAGGTGTAAATTGTGAAATTGTGTAAGTGATCATGTGTTAATATGAATTCTTGTGACAACATGTAAATTGATAACTTCTTAAATGATTATAATATGTACATAGCAAAACAGCAACCTTTTCATGAGTATAAATGTGTTATCCATGTGAAAATGATTATAGAATCCATGTTAAAATTGTCTCTTATTTATGTGTACAAACTCCATGTTTAAATTGACTAATGTTTAACTTGTAGGTGTGTGAATGTGGTTAAATGAGCTTAGTTTAATATATGGAAAAGTGTGTAGAAAGCATGTGATAGGCTTTAAGTTATTGAAAATTTTGTATAAGACAAATTTTCATGTGTAACATGTGTAGACATCATGTTTAGGATTTTTACTCGAATTAATTGTTAAATCCATGTTTATATGATAATGTGTAGTGTGAAAATGTGAAAGTTATGTGATGCATGTAAGTTTAGTGTGTTTGGTGTTACTTGTTGAGTTCATTTGAACTCACTCTTGCTTCGGCATACAGGTGCAGATATTTCTACTTCTTCCGAGGAGATCGTTAGGAGCGACTCGGAGCGGGAGTAGGAGACCTTGTTTTGGACTTGGTGTTGTACTTTATTTTTCATATGTATGTAATAAGAGTAGACTTTCTCTACCTTTGAGATTTGTGTACTTGTTTAGTGGAAAGTTGTGGACAATGTATTTATTTCATTTCTCAGTTATGAAAAGATTTTAGATTTTCTTTTCTTATATGGACTGTGAATAGAATGTGGATGATGGAATAAGAAGTTACATTTGGCTATTTCTTTTCCACTGTTATGTGAATGTATTTATGTATATTTCAGCCTATCGTATAACTGTTGGGTAAATGTCCCACTGTAGCGGCGTTCATTATATCGATGTGGGTTGGTATAACCGTACCGGTATAAGTAGGGTCGTTACAGAACGAGTGAAGTGTTCTTTGAGATTTTGAAAACATTTTTTTTGGAGTTTTGAGATATTTGATTTTTTGGAGTTTTGAAATATTTGATTTTTTTGGAGTTTTGAAATATTTGATTTTTTTTGGAAATTTTGATTTTTTTTGGAAATTTGAAATATTTGATTTTTTTTTTTTGGAATTTTGAAAGATGCCTAAAGCCGACATTAGCCCTTCCTAAAATAAGACGCGCGAGACGGAAGGTACTCGCCCTTTTGCCCACAACACATAGACCAATTCAAACCACTGGTTTAGGAGTCTTGATCGCTTTCCCTCTTTATCAAAGACTTTACTAAGATAGGACGTGCTTTTCGGGGTGACGTGCCTTAATGACTGCCCCTGGTTGATAGTGCAGCTACTTAGGCCATACCTAAGAGATGATCTGATCTTTTAGAGGGAAGTGGAAGACTATTTAAGGAATGTCTAATGTAGATTTAAGGATGTTGGGTTCGGCTTCTTCCTGCAGCATACCCTTCAAAGATTAGGTCTATTGCGGAGGGATTTTGTGGTCTTTTCTATGGGTTTGCTCTATTTGGGGCATGCGTACGACCGGGCTCATGAGCGTCCCGCAGGGACTTTGCCACTCTTTGCCATGTCCCTGATGAACAGTCCATCCCCACGTAATTTTAAATCAATTAAATACTTATTTTGGTGATAAACAAAACTCTGTCAAAAGTTTCTAACTACATTTCATTTAGCCTTAAGCACAGGAAATCTTCAAAGAAAATCAAGCACTTATGGTAAGTACATATATGCATTGATTCCAGTAAAGATGTAACGACTTCTTTGTAAGTTCTAAAGTTCAAACAAGTCGATGTCATAACGATTTCATAAGTTATCGTAACGATTTCTTTAGAAAGCGTAACGACTTGCCTGTCGCAACGACTCTATAAGTTATCGTAACGATTTCTTTAGAAAGCGTAACGACTTGCCTGTCGCAACGACTCTATAAGTTATCGTAACGATTTCTTTAGAAAGCGTAATGACTTGCCTGTCGCAACGACTCTATAAGTTATCGTAACGATTTCTTTAGAAAGCGTAACGACTTGCCTATTGCAACGACTCTATAAGTTATCGTAATGATTTCCTTAGAAAGTGCAACGACTTGCTTATTGTAACGACTTCTTTAGAACTCGTAACGACTTGCTTGTCATAACGATTTCGTAAGTTATCATAACGACTTCTTCTGAATCTATAACGATTTGTTATGATTCATAACGACTCTCTTAGACTATCATGATCTCATAACGATTTCATAAGTCATGTTTCCATCAAATAAATGTTTACCTTGATTTGAAATACGTTGAATAGTCAAAGTCGTATCTCACCTGGCTGACTGCTATGCATTTAATGAAGACTGAACGTATCTCTGCATGCACGAAGAACATATCTTCCATTATCGTGTATTCTCTGCATGTATCCTTTTATAACGATAAACTGTCACTACTATATCTGTGTTTACTTGCTCTAACGTTGACTGACATCTGGAGATAGTGTTAGCTGTCTACCATTAAAGCTCAACTTTTGCAGAACCTTGAAGTTGTACCATCTTACAACGTTGGACATAGAAAGAACTACAAGTCACCTCAGAAGATCTCATCACTTTGCGTGCTCTAAAGAACAAAAGACTGTTGACTGGAAGCTTCCACAAATCCTTCAGTCTAACGTTCACCAAAGCTGTGAGACAACGGCTATCTCATCGTCTACTTTCAAGATGAAGATATATATATACAAGACAGAAGATTTGAAAACAGAAGAGTGTGACAGAGGATCAAGAGACAAAAACAACTCTGCAGTCTTTCAAGTCTTCACAAGAATTCTAGAGCCAGCTTTTTCATTCCATTCCGCCTTGGCTCTTAGCTCCCTGTGCTGTGAGAAAAATCAGAAGAGAGCTAGAATAGTTCTGAGAGAGAGCACCTGTGTAGATCTTTAACTCTCAGTGCCTGTAGCTTCAGATCGAGTTCTGTTAAGCTTGATCTAGGGGCTAGTCAATCCTTTTTCAGATTCCCTTGTTGTTTCCCTTCGGGTGTGAAGGAAGACCTGGTGGTTTCCAGGGTGGTGTTTTTCTTTCCCTTCAGAAGTGAAGGAAGACCTGGTGGTACCAGGGTGTTGTGTTCCCTTCGAGTGTGAAGGAAGACCAGCTGAGCTGGGTGGTTGTTTCGTCCATAGGGGGACTGTACCCTAGATAGTGGAATCCTGAGGTTTGCTCAGGGACTGGACGTAGGACTCCTAAGGAGAGGAGATCCGAACCAGGATAAATCTGTGTGCTGTGTGATTGTCTTCTTTGTGTGATTGTTCTTTTTACTAACCATTACTAATCTCTTCCAAGAACATTGTTGTGTTTGTTTAAGTTCAGGTTTTAACTAAGTAAATATTTTTAAAGACCCATTCACCCCCCCTCTGGGTTCGCCAACCGGGCAACAAGTGGTATCAGAGCGAGTCTCTTCGACAAAGAACAAGATCCAACGATCTGAAGAGAAAAGATCCATGGCAGCCCAAGGTCACAATGAAGGTCAGTCAGTCAACAGACCTCCCTTGTTCGATGGTGAAGATTATACCTATTAGAAGACAAGAATGGAGTACTTCCTGCAAGGACATGATTATCAAATTTGGTCGATAATAGAAGAAGGAGATCTTTGGTAACAAATGAAAAAGCTCAATGGACAGATGAAGACAAGAAAAAAATTTCTCTAAATTGTAAAGCCAAGAGCATGCTGTGTTGTGCGCTAAGTAAGAAAGAATTCAACAGAGTTTCAGCCTGCAAATCCGCGATGGAAATGTGGGAAAAGATCAGAATCACTTATGAAGGCACATATAAGGTCAAGGAGACAAGAATAGATATTCTTGTAACTCAATATGAGCGATTTCAAATGCAGTCATGTGAATCCATAACCCAAATGTTCAGTAGATTCACAGACATCACTAATGGGTTGGCTGGATTAGGAAAAACCTATGAAATGGGAGATATGGTCAGGAAAATTCTTAGATCCTTGCCATCCTCATGGACTCCAAAAGTAACGGCCATTGAGGAAGCCAATGATCTGAAGAGAATGTCTCTAGAAAAGCTAGTTGGGTCACTCATGGCCCATGAGATAAACATGGAGAGATTAGGAGAATCCTCCAGTAGAAAGAAGCAGTCCAATGCGCTCAAAGCTGATGAGGACTCATCTGAAGAATCTTTGGACAACAGTGAGGACAACAAAGACAGTGATGAAGAAGCTATGTTGTCTAGAAGATTGCAAAGGATCTTGGCCAAGAAGAAAAAGTTTCAGTCCGGTAGGAGGTATTTCAAGAAAAACAAAGATTTCAAGAGACCAGACGGAAAAGATCAGAAGAGAAATGAGCCACTCTACTACGAGTTCAAGAAGCCAGGACACATGAAGGCTGAGTGTCCAAAGCTCAAGAAGCCAGAGTTTAGAAAGAAGGATAACTCTAAAAAGTTCAGAAGGTACAAGAAGAAAGCCATGGCAGCTGCATGGGAAAACAACAGCAACTCAGACAGTGAGTCAAGCTGCAGCAGTGATGAAGAAAAAGCCAACCTGGCTTTTATGGCAAATACCGAGGATAAGGTAACTTCTGATTCCTCTTTTGATTCCTGTAATGATTCAGATTCAGATAACATAGAAGAAGCTTTTAATGAACTATATGACAAATACAGAAATGTATGCAAACTATTAAAAGCTTGTAAGAAGAATAATACCTGTCTTGAAAATACTAACGGATCTAAAAACTGAAAATGAGGAACTAGAAAATCAAATAACTGAACTTAAAAGGAGAAATGAACTGGTTTGTGAAGACCTAAAAGCCAAGAATGAACAAATAACAAAATTGGAAAAACAAGAAAGTACAGATGAATTAAGAAAAGAAATTAATAACTTAAATAAAGAAAATGATAAACTTCAAGCACATTAGAGAAATTTACTAATGGTAAAAACTCACTAATATTAAAAGGCGCTAGAAGATCAGGTAAGAAGAAAATGGATTAGGATATACACCCCCAGATAATGAAGAAACCATAATTTATCCTAAAACATATCCAACACCAAAATTTGTACCTGAACAAGATATAGCATACAAAGCTGATTTCAAATATATTGAAAAAGTAACTAAGTTATCCTGCTGTAGTCATTGCAATAAGTTAGGACATATTATAACTACATGCCCAACAAGACATAAAAAATGGATAATAAAAGGCAAAATCAATGATACTAACCCATCAGGACCCAAAAGAATTTAGGTACCTAAAGCTTGATATTTTTATTTCAGGTTAACCCTAGAGCATCCAAATGGTACTTGGATAGTGGGTGCTCAAGACACATGTCAGGCAACCAGAAGTTATTCTCCCACCTTCAAGCTAAAGAAGGGACAGTCACCTATGGAGATAATGGGAAAGGCATAGTAGTAGGCAGTAGGTCTGTGAACAACAAAGGAAAAACAGTCATTGAAGATGTATTATTGGTCAAAGGATTGAAGCACAATCTAATTAGCATTAGTCAGCTGTGCGACAGAGGCCATCAAATCAAGTTTCAAGAGTCTAAGTGTAGCATACTGAAGGATGGAGAAATCATCTTTGAAGCTAATAGAGAAAAGAATTTGTATGTACTCTACCTTGAAGAACTCAAAGAGCAAAACGTCTGTCTGGCAGCCAGTAAAGTCAAGTCTACTGAATTGTGGCACAGACGTCTTGGACATTGCAGCATAGATGGCATAAGAAAACTATTGAAGAAAAATCTTGTGGAAGGTCTACCAAAAGTCAGTGGAAAATTGGAAGGTGTTTGTAAACCTTGTGCTAAAGGAAAGCATACCAAGAGCTCCTTCAAGTCAAAAACCGTGGTAACCACCTCAAAACCCTTAGAGCTCCTACATATGGATCTATTTGGGCCAATGAGGACTACCAGTCTTGGAGGAAAGAACTTTGGATTTGTCATAGTTGATGACTATTCAAGATTTACATGGGTTTCATTCCTAGAGCATAAAGATGACACTTTCGATAACTTTGTCAGCTTCAGCAAGAAAGTTCAGAAAGATCAAAAGTTCAGCATTGTGTCTATCCGATCAGATCATGGTGGTGAGTTTCAGAATGAAAAGTTTGCTAGATTCTGTGAGAGTCAAGGAATTGAGCACAACTTCTCAGCACCAAGAACACCACAGCAAAATGGCATTGCCGAGAGAAAGAATAGAACCCTACTAGATATGGCAAGAACTATGCTCTCAGAATATGATCTGCCAAGATATTTTGGGCTGAAGCAGTTAACACAGCAAGCTATATTGTCAACCGAGCAATGATCAGACCAATCCTTAAGAAGACCTCTTATGAACTGTTCAAAGGGAAAAAGCCACAGATCAGCCATCTCAGAACCTTTGGATGTCCATGCTTCATTCACAACAATGGAAAAAGGGACATTGGTAAGTTGGATGCCAAATCAGATGAAGGCATCTTCATGGGGTACACTTCTAAACCCAAAGGCTATAGAGTGTTTAATAAACGTACCTTATTGATTGAACAGTCTGTGCACATTATTTTTGATGAAACTAACCCTTCCTTGAGAAAGGAAGCAGATAGTGATAATGATGATGCAGATGAATTGTCCAAGAAACTAAAAGACACATCAATCGAGGACAAGGATGATCCGCCTCTGGAAGAATTACAACAAGAAGAAATTTCTCATGAAACTCTTCCAAAGGAATGGAGATACAAGAAAGATCACCCACCTGAAAACATCATTGGTGATCCATCTGCAGGGGTAAGAACAAGAGGTAATGTGATCCCTTGTGATTACCTTGCATTTGTATCTCAAATAGAGCCTAAGACAGTCAATGAAGCACTTACTGATGAATCTTGGATAATGGCCATGCAAGATGAACTGAATCAGTTCAAGAGAAACCAAGTATGGTCACTTGTTCCTAGACCGTCAGATCATCCAGTTATTGGCACCAAATGGGTGTTCAGAAATAAACTAGATGAATCTGGTGCAATCTTAAGAAACAAGGCTAGACTGGTAGCTCAAGGCTATTCTCAAGAGGAAGGCATAGATTTTGATGAAACCTATGCACCTGTAGCTAGACTTGAGGCCATTAGAATATTATTAGCTTACGCATCTGCTCTAGATTTAAAATTATTTCAAATGGATGTTAAATCTGCCTTTTTAAATGGTTTTATAAAAGAAGAAGTTTATGTGGAACAACCGCCGGTTTTGATGATATAGACTTTCCGAATCATGTTTTTAAATTGCATAAGGCTTTGTATGGTTTAAAGCAAGCACCTAGAGCCTGGTATGAGAGGCTTAGCTCTTTTCTCTTAAAACATGATTTCAGTAGAGGTCAAGTAGATAGCACTCTTTTTATAAAAACAAAAGTTAAACACATATTGTTGGTTCAAATTTATGTGGATGACATCATCTTTGGATCTACTGATGAATCCCTGTGCAAGTATTTTGAAAAGTTAATGCAGGGAGAATTTGAGATGAGTATGATGGGGGAGCTCAACTACTTCCTTGGACTTCAAATCAAACAAGGAAAGGAAGGAACTCACATCTGTCAAGCAAAGTACACCAAAGAACTGTTGAAGAAGTTTGGATTTGATAACACCAAGCCACTGTCAACACCAATGAGTACATCAACCAGGATGGACAGTGACAAGGATGGTAAGAAAGTAGATCAAAAGATCTACAGAGGTATGATAGGTTCATTACTTTATTTAACCGCCAGTAGACCTGACATATTATTTAGTGTATGCATGTGTGCTAGATATCAAGCAGATCCTAGAGAGTCACATTTAATTTCTGTAAAAAGAATTTTTCGTTATTTAGCCAGAACTCATGATTTAGGTTTATGGTATCCAAACTCTTGTGATGTAAATTTAGTAGGATATTCTGATGCTGACTATGCTGGATGTAAGGTAGATAGAAAGAGCACCAGTGGTTGTTGTCAGTTTCTTGCAGGGTGTTTAGTATCATGGTCCTCAAAGAAACAAAATTCAGTAGCACTGTCTACAGCTGAGGCTGAGTATGTAGCTGCTGGAAGTTGCTGTACACAACTCTTATGGATAAAGCAACAACTTGAAGATTTTGGACTCAAAATCAAGTCAATTCCACTGCTATGCGACAACACCAGTGCTATCAACCTCACCAAAAATCCAATTCAGCATTCCAGGACCAAACACATTGAGGTTAGATACCATTTTATTCGTGATCATGTAGCTAATGGCAATATTGAAATATCCTTTATTGATACAAATAATCAGTTAGCAGACATTTTCACAAAGGCCCTACCTGAAGAGAGATTTACATCTCTTAGAAGGGAGTTAGGCATGTGTATTTTGTGAAAAGATCTTCTTTTAAAACTGATATAAAGAATTTCAGAATTTAAATAAGTTCTCTCTCTCTCTTTTGTAAAGTGAAAAGACTTCGAATACCTCTGTTTAAGCACTCCTTTCATTTAAGCTAAAGTCGTTCGAGGCGGTCAACCTCGTTTGTCGTTTTCTGTCGCCTCACCTTTTGGAGCATTTATTTTTTTAAATCGATGCGATAACGATTCCTCTTCTTCGTTCACCTCTTTTCCCTCTTTCGTCCCGTCGCATGAGCCGATGCCCTAGCGACTCTCACCTCCATCCTCTGCAAGTTGAAGCTTTCTTCCCCTTCCCGCGAAATTTCTTGAGGGTTCTTTCTCGTCTCCTTCCTCCACAACCCTTCAGAACTTTTCCCACCTGAATCCATGGCCGCACCAGCTATCGCCGGCAGTTTGGGTGGCTACAGTGCCGAATTTCTCACTCCTGAGCAGCAGGAGCGTTTCACCTTTGTGAAGACGAAGCTCTGTGGTCATAAAGAAGTAGACATTGAAGATCTGAAGAAGAATGGAATGAGCAGCATAGTCGAAAAGATCAACCAGATGCAGTGGAAGGGTGTTACCACTTACTCAGAGGTTAGTTATCCGGACTTGGTAAAGGCATTCTACGTTTGCTTAAGAACAGAGGCAGATGGGTCCCTTGTCTCTTCGGTAAAGGGCACCCTGATCAAAATAGACCCTGAGCTACTAAGAATGTTGTTTGAGGTGAAAACATCAGGCTTTAGTGGGGTTCACACTGAGGACGCTCAAGAGAAGGGTTTGGGAATTGTAGGGCCGAGCTTCAAATTGAGGGAAGGCAAACTTGATATAAATCAGCTGAATGCCTTCAATCGCCTCCTTCACTTCATTGTTTGTCAGATTTTGGTTCCCAGAAGTGCAACCTTCTCATCTTGCACTAAGGCCGATTCTGACCTAATGTTCTGGGCCATTCAAAATAAGGAGATCAATGTGGCCGCAGTAATAATGGAAAGAATGAAATTTGCCAGAGAACAAATTTGGGACACCAAGAGCAAGCTGAATGTGTCACTGCCCTATGCCCATTTACTTACCAAAATTTTCAAACACTTCGGTGCTGATCTCTCTGGGGAAGTTGTAGAGAAAATGGGCCAAGCTATCAGGTCCAGAAATTTGAAGAAGAGTGGCTTCTCTGTAGTTAATGGGGTCTGGTCCAAGGCCTCAGTTGCTGAAGGTGAAGCTTACATTGGCGATGCTTCAGGTGCTCACCCTCAAATGGAATCAGCTGTTGAGATGTCAGAATTGCCAATGGAATTAGTTTCTGTTCCAACCTTTGTAGCAGCAGAGCAGGCAGGGCCATCTATGGCCGAAAATCAGTCAGAGTTTGCAGCAGAAGAAGAAGAAGGAAAGGCTGTCAGCAGCAGCTCCAGGAATTCCAGAAGTGCCAGCTGGAGTTTTTGCTGAAAGGAGAATTGAGGATATTCTCCCAGAAGATATTATGCCAGTTACAGAGGAGACTGTGGCATCAGGCCACATTGTTGAAGAGGTTCCACTAGAGGAAGAGCACCCAATTCCTCAGGGTGACTCTGTGATGATGGATGCTCCTTGTCAGGGGGAGTCAGTACCAGTTGAAGAAGATGCTCCTATTGAGGGGGAGCAATTACAAGAAAAACCAGTAGAAGCACCTCCAACCAGTGGTGATCAGGAGGAAATGCACAGAGATTCTCCAAACTTAGATGACAGAGAAGGGGAGACAGCTAGCTCCTCAAGTTCTGATGAAGATGATGATCAACCTCCTCCAGCCAAAGAGAGCAAGAAGAAAGACAAAGAGACTGCACCTGAAGTACCTCTCTTAGCTGACACACCTTTTGAAAGGCAGGTCAAACAGAAAACAATCATTAACTTGAAACCTGTGATTGAGAGGCTGGATGTGCAAGGTGAACTGCTATGTACACTCCAATCAGATGTGAATTCTATATTTCTGAGCCAGGCTTCAGCACGCAACGAGTATGTTCAGATTCGCAATGCTATGAAGTGGTTCAATCAAGAGATGGGCACCATGAAGAGCATGATCTTTGAAATCTTTAAAGCAGTTGGAGCTCAAGCTCCTTCTCCTCCAGCAGCTCAGGAACCTGGAGAGAGTGTATCTGGACCAGCAGGAAAAACAGCAGCAGCACCAGCAGAAGAACCAGCAGCAGCAACCCCAGCAGCAGCACCAGCAGAAACAGCAACAGCAGCACCAGTAGAAGCAGCAGATGCAGTTCAGGCAGCAGCAGAGGCTGAAGTACCAGGGCCAGCTGTGATGGAATCAAGGCCATCAGGGCCAGAAGTGTTGGATTCTGTGCAATCTTTGCCTGAAGAAGTGGTCTCAGATCCATTGCCCCCTGCTCCCACTTCCACCCACACTCCCATTCCTCCATCTCCACCCACACCTCCACAGCTCCACCTGCTCCACCTCCCTTCAAAAGACCTAGATCCAGACCTATTTCTTCTCCCACACCTTTTCCTTCTCCTAATACTTCATCTTCCCCTGCTTCCTCCACTTCTCATCTTCCTTCCTCTCCTAGCCTTGAGGCCCCTCCAGCATCCTCCGCTGGAGCCTCATCCTCTTCTGGTCCTTCTTCAGTACCAGAAGTAGGCATTTCTACCACTGATGATTTCCTTCACCCTTCTGCACCTCCCTCCTTTATCACTATTATTCCTAGGAATGCTCAAATCAACTCTCCTTTTCTTACAGAAATTAAGGATGAGTTTGAAGAAGCTATTCTTAGGTCTGTGCTAAAGGTAGGAGACCACATTTCCAAGACAGATTCCTCTAGTACTGTCTCCAAGAAAAGAAAACTCAATTCCTCCGACAATCCTCTCTACCCTCCTTTGTGGTTTTCTCTTACAATGACACACAAGCATACATCACTGTACAAAGAGTATCTACAAAAGGTTGTCTTTGCCACCCTTGTCAACCTCCCTTTTCTCAACCTCTCTGACCACCTTGAAGTCATTCTTCCTTACACTCCTCTTTCCAAAACTGAAAAATCCAAATCTTTTCCTCTGCCCATTCCAAGACTGAGGAGCAATGGGCTAGATCTCAAAAAGATCTTTACAATCGCTTTCTTCAGGCTAAGGCAGCCAGATTTCCTCCCAGGGATCACTCTTTGACCCTTTCTGAGTGGTTTAAATTTCATCACCAGAACACCTGGGCTTCTTTTATCCAGAAGGAAATCAAGATGATCAGGCACTTTCAGATGTTCAATAACTACAGGTATCTCAACAGATTACCTGAAGTTCAGTTAAGCCAATTCAAGCGAGCCATCAAGGTCCTATCCAGCTCTGGGCACTCTGAAGAAGTGAGAGTGGATTTTGCCACACTCCATTTGCCTGAAGAGATCCTCTTGCCTCAGATTCACTTCCTGATCATGGAGTCTTCTGTTGGATCCATTATCTTTGAACGTTTTGCAAGGGTCATGGGCAGAATCAAAATTCAGAAAACTCTCCAAGTTGGTTTTCCCAGATTTTTATTTCGGGAATATCACAGAGGGTTTGTGACATCTGAAGTTCTTGCTCCTATCCTCTCAGAATGTGAAAGGCTAAACTCCTCAGAATGGTCCGAATTGTATTCGTTGTCTGCTCAGCAGTTAGCTCATCTCAATGCTGCTCAGGCCAGGGAAGGACAAGCCCCTGTCTCTCCTGCCACCTTCTTGGACATGAACTCCATCCATCTTGTACTTGATCCCTACAAACTATGGGCTGAAAGATACAAGGTGTTTGTAGCTCTACGTCAAGTCCTCAAGGAGAAACAGATTTTCTACCCTGTTACCATGGATCAATTCCTTGCCTGTGCAAGCTTTGGAAAAACCTCCTTCATCCGGTGCTCCATGGATGCTGATCAGTATGCCAACTTTCTCTCCAAGCAGCGCAGCATCTACCTGTCTCGGATGGCTTCTACCATGGGACCAACTTTCTTTATTTCTGATGGAGCTTTTAGGCAATTTTTTGATAGGCAGGAAGAGCAGGCCTGGGAAGCCATTTCTCATTTTGCCTCTCTTCTCTCTCCTGCATATTATTTGCATGTACCTCCTCAAGCTTAATGAAACAATTGTGTTCCTTCTCCTCATTGTCTCTTATTCTTTGTCTCAGTCCTAGTTCTTTTTGCTTAATGACAAAAAGGGGAGAAAATACTTACATATGTCTGAAACATCTTTGAAACATATTTTCAGTATTTTATTTCTGCTTACGGTTAGTATTGTTAAAATATTGATTAAGTTTTGTCATCACCAAAAAGGGGAGATTGATGAACAGTCCATCCCCACGTAATTTTAAATCAATTACATACTTATTTTGGTGATAAACAAAACTCTGTCAAAAGTTTTCTAACTACATTTCATTTAGCCTTAAGCACAGGAAATCTTCAAAGAAAATCAAGCACTTATGGTAAGTACATATATGCATTGATTCCAGTAAAGATGTAACGACTTCTTTGTAAGTTCTAAAGTTCAAACAAGTCGATGTCATAACGATTTCATAAGTTATCGATTTCATTTCTTTAGAAGCGTAACGATTTCTTTAGAAGCGTAACGTGTCTGTCGCAACGACTCTATAAGTTATCGTAACGATTTCTTTAGAAAGCGTAACGACTTGCCTGTTGCAACGACTCTATAAGTTATCGTAACGATTTCCATAGAAAGCGCAACGACTTGCTTATTGTAACGACTTCTTTAGAACTCGCAACGACTTGCTTGTCATAACGATTTCGTAAGTTATCATAACGACTTCTTCTGAATCTATAACGATTTGTTATGATTCATAACGACTCTCTTAGACTATCATGATCTCATAACGATTTCATAAGTCATGTTTCCATCAAATAAATGTTTACCTTGATTTGAAATACGTTGAATAGTCAAAGTCGTATCTCACCTGTTTGACTACTATGCATTTAATGAAGACTGAACGTATCTCTGCATGCACGAAGAACATATCTTCCATTATCGTGTATTCTCTGCATGTATCCTTTTAGAACGATAAACTGTCACTACTATATCTGTGTTTACTTGCTCTAACGTTGACTGACATCTGGAGATAGTGTTAGCTGTCTACCATTAAAGCTCAACTTTTGCAAAACCTTGAAGTTGTACCATCTTACAACGTTGGACATACTACAAGTCACCTCAGAAGATCTCATCACTTTGCGTGCTCTAAAGAACAAAAGACTGTTGACTGGATGCTTCCACAAATCCTTCAGTCGAACGTTCACCAAAGCTGTGAGACAACGGCTATCTCATCGTCTACTTTCAAGATGAAGATATATATATACAAGACAGAAGATTTGAAAACAGAAGAGTGTGACAGAGGATCAAGAGACAAAAACAACTCTACAGTCTTTCAAGTCTTCACAAGAATTCTAGAGCCAGCTTTTTCATTCCATTCTGCCTTGGCTCTTAGCTCCCTGTGCTGTGAGAAAAATCAGAAGAGAGCTAGAATAGTTCTGAGAGAGACCACCTGTGTAGATCTTTAACTCTCAGTGCTTGTAGCTTCAGATCGAGTTCTGTTAAGCTTGATCTAGGGGCTAGTCAATCCTTTTTCAGATTCCCTTGGTTGTTTCCCTTCGGGTGTGAAGGAAGACCTGGTGGTTTCCAGGGTGGTGTTTTTCTTTCCCTTCAGAAGTGAAGGAAGATCTGGTGGTACCAGGGTGTTGTGTTCCCTTCGAGTGTGAAGGAAGACCAGCTGAGCTAGGTGGTTGTTTCGTCCATAGGGGGACTGTACCCTAGATAGTGGAATCCTGAGGTTTGCTCAGGGACTGGACGTAGGACTCCTAAGGAGAGGAGATCCGAACCAGGATAAATTTGTGTGCTGTGTGATTGTCTTCTTTGTGTGATTGTTCTTTTTACTAACCATTACTAATCTCTTCCAAGAACGTTGTTGTGTTTGTTTAGGTTCAGGTTTTAACTAAGTAAATATTTTTAAAGACCCATTCACCCCCCCTCTGGGTTCGCCAACCGGACAACAGCCCCTATTCCATCATGTAGTTTTCTTTTTTGTTTCTTTTGCTCCTTTTGCCCTTGTTATTTGACCGTCCCTGTTTGAGACTTCCTCTTGTCAGGGTATGCCTAAGGTCGGCAACCTCGCCCTTTCGACCCTTGTCCCTACATTTTGACCGATTTAGAAGAGAATGATCATCACATCGCTAAAGCAGGGCCTATCTAGCCATAGTATCCACTAAGCACAGTTACCTGGGCTTGCCGTGTGTGTGTGTTGATCCTAACTTAGGTCAATCCTTGATGATTGGGGAGGAGACTTCTAACTCTTAACACGGGGTTATCCCTAATCTATGTGTTGTGGCCTCACACCTAAAGACCTAGGGATAGAATCTTTTGAGGTACAACCCATTCCACGGATGTGACAATTCTACGCCCTCAGCATTGGTTAGGCAGTAGGCATTTCCTGGATACACTTTCTCACGACGTACAGACCTTCCTAATTTGGTTGCAATTTAGACCTCGGACCTCCAGGTTTGATAAAAATGCGTTTCAAGACCATATCATCCTCTTGGAATTTTCGCTCAATTATCTTCTTTTCAAAAGACCTTGAGATTCACCTTTGATATAAGAGTACATGATCGGCTGCCATGAGTCGCCTTTCATCTAAGAGTTCCAGTTGGACTAGTAACACCTCTCGACGTTCGTCAAGATTGAGTTCCTTATCTAATTGGACTCCTAGTGAAGGGATCAAGATCTTATATGGAACTACTGCCTCCATCCCATAAGTGGGAGCATACGGGGTTTGTCCGTAGGAGTACGGACTGAGGTACGATAGGCCCATAGAGCCTCTATTAGCTTTTCTGGCCAATCAGCGAATTTATGCAATTCACAAGTTTTCTTCAAGATTTTAAGAAAGGTTTTATTAGTTGCTTCAGCTTGGCCATTGCCTTGTGGGTAATATGGAGATGAATGATGCAGAGTGATATTGTATTTCTTACAGAGGTCTTGGAGTTCTTGTGAGATGAATTGTGGTCCGTTGTCCGTGACGATGCTGCTTGGCACTCCGAACTGCGAAATGATATTCTTCATGATAAAGCAGCACACTGTGGATGCTTTGATTTCTGCGAACACTTCTGCTTCTGCCCACTTGGTGTAATACTCAGTTGCTGTGAGGATGAAGGATTTTTGTTTGGTTTGAGCATTAGGATCACCAAGGGGGCCAACAATATCGAAAGCCCACATGGAGAATGGCCAAGGTGTGGAGAGTGGATGAAGTGAGGATGAAGGAGCATGGATTTTATCAACGTGGAGTTGGCATTTTACACACCTACGGACGTAGATGGCACAGTCCTCTTCTAGGGTTGGCCAGTAGTAGCCCTGCCTAATGATCTTCTTAGCAAGCATCTGACTGTTGACATGCCCTCCGCATTCACTAGCATGGGCTCCTTCTACCACTTTCCAAGCTTCGTCATCATTGAGACATCTCAAAAGAACTCCATTAAGAGCCCGCCTGTACAGAATTTCTTCGACGACTGTGTACCTTAAGGCGGCTCTTCTTATGGCCTTGCGATCCTCTGAAATTGCCCCTTCGGGATATGACCCATCTTTACAGTATTGCTCAATCTCAAAATACCACGGCAGTTCCTCTTCATCTAAAATTTCCTCAAGCTCAGCTAGCATAACATGTTGCAGTTCTCTCTTCCTATCCCTTTCTTCTAAGATTGTCCTAAGGTTTTTGAACCAAGGATCTTGGAGAGATGAACATCCAACCGTTGGACGACAATTGTCTCGGTCCGGTGACTCAGAGGGAAGGATAGAGACGAAGCTAGTGACCCAAGGCGTCAGCCAGGATATTCTATGAGCGAGGAGTGTGGATATAGATAAGCTTGCGGAACTACCTTGCCAACAATGTGACCAGATCTTGATATGGTTTAAGCTTTGGGTCACGAGTGCGGTAAGTTGAGAGCACTTGCCGCAGAACAAGCTGAGAGTCTCCTATGATTCTAAGGTGAGATGCACTCAAGATGTAAGCATGCTTAAGACCAGCTAGGAGAGCCTCATACTCAGACATGTTATTAGTGGCGGAGAAGGTGAGCTGAAAAGCGATGGGGATGGTAATACCCTCCGGGGTGAGCAGGACGGCTCCAATACCCCGTCCCTGAGAGTTGAGCGCACCATCAAAATGGAGGGACCAGAATGGATCTTTGGAGATGACTGAGAGCTCTTCATCAGGGAATTCCTCCCGGATGGAATCACTGTGAGGGAGTGGCAAATGGGCAAGGTGCTCAGCGATGGCATATCCTTTGATGGCTTTTTGGACCATGAAAGAGATGTTGAATTGTGAGAGGAAGCTCTGCCAGCGTGCAAGCTGATCAGAGAGGACGAGTTTTTCTACAAGATATCTGAGTGGATCCATCCTCGAGATCAGCTTGACCTCGTGGGCAAGAAAATAGTGCTTGAGCTTTTGGACTACCCACACGAGCGCGGCACAAGTTTTGTCCGCGGTGGTGTATTTGGATTCTGCAGTGTTGAAAAGCCTAGAAAGATAGTATGCTGCCCTCTCTTTTCCAGATTCATCGTGTTGTGCAAGGACAGCACCTAGGGAGTCCTCAATGACTGAGAAATATAGGATTAATGGTTTCCCGGGTACAGGAGGTTGCAGAAGTGGGGGATTCATGAGATACCTCTTCAAATCATCAAAGGCTTCTCAGCACTTGTCATTCCATTCAAATTTGGCCCCTCCCTTTAAGAGATCATAGAATGGGTGGCATCTTTGTGAGTGCTATGATATGAATCTTCTAATGAATTGCAGATGCCCAATCAATCCCCTTAGTTGTGAAATGTTCTTTGGAGGCGGCATTTCCGCTATAGCCCTGGCCTTGTTTGTATCAATCTCAATCCCCCGCTTGCTAACTATAAAGCCTAGCAACTTCCATGATGATACCCTGAACACACATTTCTTTGGATTCATTCTCAGTTTGTACTCCCTTGACCTTTGCAACACCTTGGCGAGGATCTCAGGGTGTTCTCTCCTGGTTCTTGACTTCACCAAGATGTCATCCACATACATTTCTACATAGACTTGCATCATATCATAGAATGTGGCCATCATCGCCCTTTGATAGGTAGCCCGAGCATTCTTTAGCCCAAATGGCATGACTATATAATAGTATGTTTCTCAGGGCGTGGTGAAGGATGTTTTCTCTTGATCCTCAGGAGCTAGACGGATTTGGTTATTGCCTGAATATCCATCCATGAATGAGAGGGTCTCATACCCAGCGATGTTATCAATTAGCACATCAATGTGAGGAAGCGGGAAGTCATCTTTTGGACATGCCTTATTTAAGTCCCGGAAGTCAATACAGATTCTGACTTTTCCATCCTTCTTCATGACTGGGACTATATTCGCCACCCAATTCGGATAAAGTACTACTCTGATGAATCTAGCCTTATGGAGTTTATCTACTTCATCCTTCATCTTCAGGGCCATAAGTGGGTGGAACCTTCTGAGTTTCTGCTTTATGGCCTTTGCCCCTTCTTTCAATACAAGTCGGTGCTCCACTAATGAGGGGTCTAGGCCGGGCATGTCCTCATACGACCAGGCAAATGTATCCTTGTACTCCCTCAAAATTTGCACCAGTTCCTTTTCTTCATCAGGAGGGAGATTAGCTAAAATAATCACTATCCTAGGATCTTCGTCTGTTCCAAGATTGACTTCCTTAGTAGGTACATCCACTGCCGTTGTAGGTTCATCGAATCTTCTTACGCCACTCGCGTACATCTCGGCAGTGTCATCTACTTCGTTATCCTCTTCATCGATTGTGTCCTCATCATTCATGATCTCATAGATACCAAACCCGTCTTCTATGAACACCCCATCCTGCTCAATTTCTTCTTCTAACACTAATGCGTCCTTTGTGAACTCCTCTATTAGCAACAATTCTTGACATCGCCGAGCTAACTCTTGAAGGTATCTTCGGAAAATAGCCTTGCCCCATTACTTCCTAGGGCGACGTTTGGACTTGGCGGGCACTGGGTTGACCCGACTCTCTACCCTAGACTCTCCTCAACTAAGAATAGACTCTTCTAACCTAGACGATCCTAACTGGCTAGACGACTCTACAGGACTAGGGGAGGACATAGTGTCCTCGAAGAGGATGGCTCCTAATGAAGGAGCGAGAGGGGAAGCCCCAGCTGAGGGGTGCCCCTGATCATGAGGGTGAAGGAGGTATGCCGGTTCCTCGACCTCAATGTGCATTTGGAGATTGACATTTTTTTTTGAGATCGGGATCAATCGAGAGCATGCAGCACGAGAGAGTGATCTCGTGGTCACTCGGATTATATTGTAAAACAGAGAGGACTGCAGGTGGGAGATCAGGAGTGAGGATGCCGCGCATAGCTGTCAGGAGTTGGGGAGACAACCGAATGAGTAAGGGAGGGGATGAAGGGATAAGGCTAGGAAGGAGGGAGTTCAAGAGTGATGGATGGATGGATGGCCAGGCACGTGCCCCTCCATAGTTCGTCTACTATCCTTCCCTCTTCGTAGGGGATGTCTGGCTCTCCCATGTCTGTGGTCTCATTCATCAGCTGCCTCTTGGATGTGATGGATGTGGGCGGATCTAGCAGTTCAGCTGCAGCTGGCGGCCATGTTCTTTCTTCTTCCCCGAACAGACGGTTGAAGGCTATAGTGATGTCTTCTATATCAAACCAGCGGTACCATTCAGCCTCTGGGTCACCTGTCTTCCTTCTCTTTCCTGGGCGGAGTGCTTCTAGTGCCCTGTATGTGAGCATGGGGGCCATATATCGAGGGAAATTTCTGTCATGTATGTCGTGCTGTGATAGCTCTGCCTCAACCACCACTATGTTATACCCAAGTTGGGTTGGGCCTCTGACGAAGTGACACCAGAGTGTCCATGTGAGTGGTTCACGGTCGGCCTTGAGAGTGGAGGTGTTGTATGACCATGACTTGGATTTCTCTCTATATCCCAGTCCCCACCGGCTTTTCATTACAATGTCTGGGATGGGCTTGACGATGCCTTGCAGTGCTGCCCCTAGGCCCTTGCCTTCCTCGTAGCCCAACTTCATCATGATTTGCCACCCCTTAGTGTTTAGTGGCTCCTTTCTCTTGACTACGTTGACCTGTGCTAGACTGGCCTCTTGTTTGGAATGGAATGAATAGGCCCAAGGATAGTTAATATCTAGCACGGAGACAACGGGCTTGTTGGCGGGCCATGCGGCTGGGAGGAGGGTGTCATTGATGGCGTCAACCGTGTGAGCAGTGGCTATGCTTTTGACTTTAATGATCCATCCTTGGAAAGGGAATTTGAGACATTGATGTGCAGTGGATGGTATGGCTCCCAGTGCTTCTAACCATGGGCGCCCCAGGATGGCCTTGAACATGGGGTCAATGTCAAGCACATAGAAGTCCACGGTGACAGCGAGCGGCCCCAGTTCGGCTTGTACAGTCACCATGCCATGGCAAGATCTTCTAGAGTTGTCATACGCGACTATGGTGGTTGGCGTTGGTTTCAACAACCCTTCTGACACATCGCAGGCCCTCAAGGTACACAGTGGGCAAACGTTTATTGACGCCCCAGTGTCGACCAGTGCTGCCCCTACTGCCACATGATTGATGACTAGGGTAACACAGAGCGGGAACCTTCTGGCTTCTGAGGGTGCTAGTTCGT
Organism: Colocasia esculenta; assembly: GCA_014218235.1. NCBI lineage: Eukaryota > Viridiplantae > Streptophyta > Magnoliopsida > Alismatales > Araceae > Colocasia > Colocasia esculenta. The sequence continues at coordinate 65,829,965 of CM024763.1, read as the reverse complement.
TCTCAACAAAGGTGATGGCCGGCCCTCGAGTCACCATGGCCAGTGCACTTGGTAGTTTGTCGGCGAGCATGTCCTCATTCACCACTACCCTTTGCAAGAAATTTCTCAATGCTTCTTGATGCTCTTTGGACCTCTTTATCAATTCCAGTATGGAGATTTTAGCTGGCACATGATCAAGATGCTTGAGGATATCATAGTGTGTACCGGGTAGCGGCTCAATCACCCCCTCGTCTTGTGGTTGCTGCTGAGGTTGTTGATGAGGTGGTTGCAGGACCTGTTGGGGATTGCCTTGGCTGGTGGAGGTAGTGGAGATGGGTGGATACGGGCGACGGAAGACTCATCCGCTCCGCAGGGTAGTCGGTTGGGTGGTGGCTTGTCTAGTGGAGGATAACGTGGCGGCGGAGGGTTGATTCAGCCTAGGTGGTAGCAAGATGATGGGTGTGGGAGTGGTTATGACAGGTGGTGGTAGCGTGGAGACGGGTGGAGCAAGGGATGTGGTAGGTGGTAGAATAATGGAGGGCATAGCGACTGGCGCGGGTGTTGAGCCGATGGGCAGTATGATGGCATTGGCCTGGGAAACTAAAGGAGGGATTGACTGGGGAGCCGTGTTAGCTGGTTGTATTGTTTGGGATTGTTGAGGATATTGGTGGTTAATGGCCATCATCTGTTGGACATCGGGTTCATCATCGTACGTCTAGTTCGCTTGAGGAGGGGGGTGGTGGATGACAGGATTCACTTGGGCTGGTTGCTGTGGTGAAGTGGGAGCTGGTGGGTGGTTCGGCAAGGAGTTATGGACAATCCCCAGGTCCTGCAATGGCTGTTGTTGCTGCTGTTGTTGAGGGGGTGGTTGGTGCTGCTGCCTCTGCTGTTGCTGCTGCCACTGCCTTTCTTTGATGTCTCCGATCACTTGTCAAAGAGCTGTCCAATCCAGTATGATCTGTTCATGCAGATCATATACCAGGTCTTTGAATGTGAAGCACTGCTCAATAATATGACCTGGCTATCGATGGAACATGCAATATCTTGTTTGGTCCACACTGGGATTCAACGGCCTTTCCGGAGGGAGTTTGATAGCATCTGTAGAGACCAAGGCCAAGAAGATATCAGAGAGGGTCTCAGGAAGTGGTGGGTATTGGGTTCTCCTTGGACCTAAGGGACACCTTTGCTGGGTGCCATCAGGAGGTGGTACTTGGTTGCATTGGGGCTGCTGGCCTTGTGGAGGATTGGTGCGGTTTTGACCTGGGTAGTGTAAGGTTGACGGTTGTTGTTCTGGCCGGCAGGGTTAAATGCACTCACTTACTCATTTACTTGGACACCCTCGGTGACTGGCCCCTGAGGTTTTCTTTGGAAACAAGACTTTTGGGGTTCGAACATGGAATGTATGGGGGAGTCTTTGAGTTGGGTTTGGATGAACCGGGTCCGACTGTAGAGCTGGTGCATGGTGGTGATATCATTCCTTGCTAGGATGTTCTTATAAGCAGGGGTTGCATTGGCAATGATGATTTTGACCTTCTCTCCCTCCAGAAGGTACCTAGGGACTCGTGTGTCCATCTGCCTCCTCCTGTCGACATAAGTGGCTAACTTCTCATCCAACTTCATCTTTTCTGCCATGAGATCCATAAGAGAATATTCTGGCCCAACCCTATCTTGGAATTGTTCAAGAATTTTTCTTTAACTATGGCGAAGTCCTCTGCATCCTCGGGTAGCAAGGAATAGAACTAGTCTAGCGCAGGCCCGTCCAATGACCAGCGAACGGATATGCCATCAAGTGGCGGTCATGCTGGTAGGGTGTAGACTCATAGATGAAATCCTTGATGTGGATATAGGGGTTGCCAGAGCCATTGTACTTACGTTACTTTGGGAATTCGGATGGGGATGGGACCCATAGGCCATTGAAATTAGGCATGTGAACATCATGGTGCTGCCTAGGGTCGACCTGCCTTCGCAGCTCTTGCAGTTCTTTCTTGATGGACGCCCACTCGGACATCATGTCGGGAGCGGCAGATGGTTGAGCATACAAGGAGGAGGCACGGGATGCCAGCCTGGTGTGCGGCTTTAGCTGTGGTGGATGGTAAGGGAGGTAAGGGGGAGACCGGGGCCTCGACTCACATGGATGGTAGTGCTCAGATTCAAAGGGAGTGAATCGAATGGCCCGCGGCCGGATGGGAGTGTTGTCGGCTGGTCCTGTGACAATGCGGGGGCCGGAGGTAGATACCATGGGGCGAGAGGCGTCCGCTCTAGGTGAGGGTGATGAGGCAGCCTTTCCTTTGAGGGCCGTCATGAGATTTTGGATTTGAGATGGATCAAGCTGAGGAATTAGGCGCAGGAGTTGAGCAGCTTAATCGTCTTCTTGAGGAGGATGGACATTTAGTGACGGGCCACCATCGTCGGGATGATGACTCTCACTGGCATGGACCGTGGCGACCCAAGGGCGGGTCGACTCCTCGAGGAGATCATGAGGAAGAGATTCCTCATAGTCTTGGGAAGTGTAAAAGGCAGCATCTTGATTCTCATTGCTATAGATCGGGTTCAGATAGGACTCCATATTTGGAAAGTGGGTGCACCCAGATGGGGAAAGCCTGTCCAGACTTAAGAAACAACCTAACCTAGATGGACACCTAGCTTCCTAAACAGATAATCCTATGCAAACAAAAGAAAGAGAAAAATGTCTCACCCAAAGCAAGTAGTTGGCAATGATGATGGTTTCTTTTATTTGGTTCAAGTTTGCCTTTTAATGGATTGATCTTTTAGAAAGTTCCCTCAAAGGAAGGGTTTCCTAAGGGGATAAAGCTTCCAACTTCGGGTTTGACTAGGATTTCTCATAGACTCACTAATGCATGAACCCTAAATCTAGATGGCAACAGGTACAACCAGCCTGGCGGCCGTGTGGGAATCCACGGTCAGCGGGGACTTACGAAGGCCCTCGAGCGAGTGCTCTAGTCGGACACAAGGAGTATGTGTCCGAGAGAGCAGGCGTCACCGAGGAGGACAACCTAAACTAAAAATATGGAAATATGTATGCACGCCGTATGTGCACCGGAATGCATGCAAAATCTAATCTAAGACTAACAAAACAGAAATCAGGTCGACCTGCTCTCAGAAGCAGAAGGCGACAGACAACCTGTCGCGACCAGGATCGCGATAGGAAGGGCGTCGCGTTCTTCTTCGCAGTGGACGGAGATTAGGTAAACCTGATTATGCACAAAAAAACAAACAACCCTATAGCATGGAGAACTGCCAGACTCTCACAGGCATGCAATAGGCATCAAACAACTCAAATTATGGATGGAGTACTTGAAATAAGCCCAAAACACAGAGAGAGATGGAATCAGAAGCACTGACCTGATCGCGACGACCTCCCTGTCGCGGTCCTAATAACGACGCTGGCAACGTCGCCTTCCAACCCAGCACACAGGACTCAAAATAGCATTAAACAAATGGACGAGCAGGCAACACTTACTTGATCGCGACGTTCATCTAGTCGCCTTCTTTATCGCGACTCCTTCAACGCCGCCTTCCAGACCAGTACAACAGAACATAGAAATAGCATAAAAAATAAACGCTGATATACTAACTTGATCGTGACGTGCACCTTGTCGCCGCCTTTATCGCGACGCCCTCAACGTCGCCTTCTCACCCAGAGCACCAGAACTCAAAACAGCAGTAAAAGTAAACAGAAAAATGCGAAATTCATGGAAGAACCACACACATGAACGACTGGAGAAGGCAGGGAAAGACAGTAACAAGCATGATGGGCACTAGAGGTCCCACCGTGATCGCCAAAAGGTGTAATCACGGGATTAGCTCCCCAAAGATGATGATTAAAAGTAAAGAAAATTGACCTTGATCGCCACCAAAGTGGTTGCAAAGAAGATGAGATGATGATAATATGCTAACTACCTTGGAAAAGCGAAAAGAGGGCAGAAGGAGAACCTGATCCTGTTAACGTGATGACATAAGTGTCGCCTTCTTTATAGTTGAACACACCGTATGGTCTGTCGCCTCCTGGATCGCGATAAGATTGTCGTCGCCTTCTGCTTCAGAGGATGAAGATTGTGGGTTCTTTTTCTTCCTGCTCCTCATCCGACCAAGGGGCAAAAGCCTCATGCTGCTACTGTCTTCTAACACCTGCCAAGAACATTAAGATGACAGAAAACCCATTAGATAACTCGTTTGTGTAGAATATGTCCCCAAAACATGAAAGAACATGAAGTAATTGGAGGGAACTCACGTGGGGTGGGGTTTTAACCCCTTTGGGTGATTAAATTAGGTGTGTGTGGAGTGTTCTAATGCTAATCTATGAAGAAAATAGACCTAAAGATGCATGCATGAAGAGAAAATCAAAGGAAAAGAGGAGAGAGAAAGCATAGGTAGGGGGAAAATGCCCTAGGGGGCACTTCCTGGTCGTCTGAAGGCTGAGAGCTCTTCTGAGGATTCACAGCTCCATGGGAGAGGAAGAAGTAGACGTCGGCCTTGCCCTAAACCGTGCTGTATGGAGGGATATATACCCTGTTATTCTTGAACGGGCTGAGAGGGGAATAATGGACAAGAGTCCGAATCCTGGTAAGTATGCTCGCGCAAGGGCGGTCAGAACATGGAAAGGAAGTATTAAAAAAGGTCTCCTCCAATTTTGGCAGGATTTGGATGCCTCTAGGTCAATCAAAAGTCAGAATATTCATGAATAGCAAGGGTCCAAGTCATGCTCGGAAAGGGTACGTTGCATGGAAACCAGAACGCGACGGGCTTGGTGTCGCTATCAGATAGCGACGCCTCGATATGTCGCCTTCCATAGAAGGAAAGCATTTTCTGGCGATTTTTTAGGGAATAAAAATGCCCAATGAGAACGCGACGTATCAGGGTGTCGCCTTCTGAAGGGGAACGCGACAGAGACATTGTCGCTTTCATGAACTTTCAGCATATGGCCATACAAAGGGTCTGATCTCCTTGTATGGGTATAGGATTGGCGTGCGGCTTGAAGCATTGGACTCTTGACCCAGAGAGCTACGAGATGGTGATGAAGATTGATTGATGTGACCAGGAAGAACCCAGTAGGGCAATGGACTAATGAAAGGTACCATGATCGGAGAAAGCCAGCTAGGCGATGATGAGCCAACGTGGGGCATCAATGATATGACAAGGAATTTGGCTCGACTTATGGGCCAAAATGGGTGTCTACAATATGGACAATGTTATGGACAATGTTTTGGACAATGTAGTTCTTTTGAAACTATAATAATTGGACATTGTCATTTCTTTCATTGCTATATAGACTGTGGAATGTGTGATGATGATGGAATGAAGTTGAGTTATTTCTTTTATTCCCGCTGTACTCAATTGCTATTCATGTACATATCAGCCTATCGTTTAGTGTTGGGTTATTATTCCACTGTAATGATGCCCTTTGTACCGATAGGGATTGGTATAATCTTACCGGTATAAAGTGGGTCGTTACAAAAGGAGGAGGAATTTGTGGGGAGAAGGCTACTAGAAGATCTACAAGCTCATTCTTCTCGTTCTTAACCTTAGGAGTTTACATCGTCCAAAGGTAGGCAATCTCACAAGCTAAATTAAATTAAACTCATCTATAGATTGTTCTTGATCTCAAGAACAAAAGCCCTCTCTTTTCCCCAATTTCTATCGTCCCTATCATGTCAATTTTATGTTTGAAGTTCTGTTAAGAATCATGTACCCGACCCATCATATTCACTTTAAATCTCTATCAATGCTTGATCTCGTGCTATGCAATTTTTACTATACATACTACTTGATGTCAGAAAACTATTAACATACTTTTCCCCAATTTCTATCATGTACCCTTTCCAAATTAATTCTCTTTTCATCACTGTGTCATGTTCTGAGTTCATCGTGAAAGAACCAGTTCATAGCTTATTAATATCATGCTAAGATTCTAATTACTATTTACTGTTGATACCTCTCCAAGTCTATATTCATTTAAAATTGGTATCATGATTTTTCATCAAGTATACATTGAGTTATATATTTTTAAACACCATTGTGTCAAAACCTTGGAAGCATGGACTGCAATCCAAGGAAGTGCTATTTCCCTTTCAGGCTCGGGCATAAACCTTAAGAATGCGACAACCCACTAGGTCGCATTCTCAAGGGGCGTTGCGACAAGGCACCTCGTCGTGTTCTTAACGCGACAGGTCCTTGCGTCGCATTCTGTCTGTATGTCCCAGGGACCCTGTCGCCTTCTTTTAAAGGCTCTGTCGTGACCTCAACAGACCTTGTCGTGTTCCGTTAAAGGGTACGTCGCCTTCTTGAGTTCTGTACATAAACCCTATATTTTTCATGTTCTTGTCATGTTATAGTGTCTATATATCCTATTAATACAGAAAACACAGTAAATGGTTCATCTAATTATGATCATGTATTAATGTTAATAAAAGACATACACTTGATCTTCTCATATCTATGATTTCTCTAACACATGCACACACTTGAAACCATCCATATTGACTTGCCATGGTATTAAGATGCTCCATAATACATCTGATAAATTACTTCATTAATGTACATCTTTACCCTATTTTAATAAAGGACTTATCTTCGTTTTCCCTCGTTGTTTTTGAACAATGTTATCGACGCTCCACTGTTCTAGAATTCCTCTAGAATGTCGAACAACTTGTTTCTATATAGACACTTTCTCTTGACTTGGACAAACTCTTCGTCGGATATTCCTTCTGCCGGACTAGTGAATCCTTGTTCAAGGCCTTCGTAAGTCTCCTCTGTCCATGGATTCCCTTATGGTTGACGAGTCGGTTCTACTATCAATACCTATAATATCCTTAGAAATAGCCTTAGATTGCTCTCTTACCTTGAGATCACGTCGGACCTTTGGACCATGTTCATAGCATGGCCAGTGGATGGTTAGTGAATTCTACCTGATTGTCAGTACCAATCATGTGTGTTGTGCAACTGTTACTATAGCTTGTTTAACGTTGTTTTATGTGCATTAACCATTAGTTCTCATCTATACTCTATTCGTTCATCTATTCACAATCTCTCTACACTCTCGTCTATTCTTAAATTACTCTTCTCTATTCTTGGTACTCTCTATGGTCATTTGAATGATTGTCTGAAGATAATAAACATAACTAATGCTTAGCAATAATAGGAACCGGTCTGGTCTTGGGAGGTGCGCCCAAAAGTGCTAGTGTCCGCGGGAGTTAATTGACCAGAGTGTTTGGCATTACACTCGAGTCTATCTATCTCACTATCTAATGACAATCAAAGTGTTATACTCAACTCGTTGTGCTATGTGCTATCATGAATTATATTGTGCTGTTTATGCTATGGCCATCTTGCTCTCTATGCTATACTTGACCCTTGTGCTATTTGAATCATGTGATTGTGCTATCACATGCTCGACCTTACTTGACTCTTTTTCTATCATTAGTTACTCTACTTTTTAATACATTAATCATTTAAAGCATGCCTGACCATGAGATTTAAGTTCTATTGGGCGTTATCACTCACTCTGCGTTATTTGATATGTGTTCTCAGGTGAGACTGAACAAGATACATACACTCATGAGGATAGGGAGGAACAGGAGTGAATCAAGTGTACCTTGGTGTACTAGCGTTATATTAGAGTCTTAGTTTAGTTCTTTGCTTTCCTTAAATGTAATGATGACAATTGGGCCCTATGTAATGACTCTAAATTAGTGGTTGTAATTGACATTAGTGAAATTATCAATGAAATACATTTGATTTAGTGGTATTCAATTGTTCAATGGTTTGATGTCTATTATACGCTCTATGCTCGTTTACTTGCAACTGCCTCACATTCCAATATTTCGAGTCAGGGTGTGATAGTTTTGTGGTATCAGAGCCTAGGATGTCGTAATTGGATCTCTTAGGTCTAGGATGTTCTAGGATGGACTGCCATGACTACTAGTTGACTATCATACCTATGTGAGAATTGGGTAGAGAACCAGGGAAAAGGTCTAAAAGATACTCACACCTGCACAAATTTAATTCCACATCAATACCTTAATGTTAAGTTACTTTTGTAGGAACTTAAGCAACTAAGATGGATGTTGAACGTGCTCAAATGAGGGGCATACAACAAACTATTCAGGAGCTCACACGTGCACTTCTACAAGTTGTACAAGGTGGAGGAAATCGCGGGGCAGGTTAACTGCATCGTAACTTTAGAAGTATGAACCCACCAAAATTCAACGGTAGCACTGATCTGGATGAAACCGAGCACTAGCTTAAGGAGACGTAAATAATTTTCCGTGTTATGCAATGTACGGCAGGAGATAAGCTACTTCTAGCTACATTTCAACTTGAAGGAGACGCCCATGCCTGGTGGGAGTCTATCGAAGCAACCAAGGAGAATGGTCAATTTACTTGGAATGAGTTCAAAGAAGCTTTCAACTCCAAGTACTTCTCTGAGCGCGTCCAGGAATGGAAGGCCGTAGAATTTGCTGCTCTTAAACAAAGGAGCCTTTCTGTGGCTGAGTATGAAGCACAATTCTCTAGGTTGGCACGCTATGCCAATCATCTTGTTAACACTAAAAGGATGAAGTCTAAGCATTTTCTTAATGGCCTCAAGCCTTAATATATCACACAGTTGGCCCCTCTCGACATCCAAACTTATGCCAAGATGGTCAAGAAAGTGCAACTGCTAGAAGATGCTACAGACTTCATTGATCGCATTAAAGGGAAGTTTGTAAAGAAGGAGTTGACACCTGGCACTTCAAGTGCTAAGCCGATCAATGGCATGAAGCGACCTTTCAACACCCCTGAAGGGTCGAGTCAGGAAAAGAAGTAGAGGGTGAATGTCCCCACTATTTCATCCAAAGGCAATTGCAAACATTGTGACAAGCCAGGTCACACTGTCGATGAATGCTGGAGAAAGGTTGGCATATGTCTGTGCTGTGGCAGTCGGAGCATCACATCCCCGAATGTCCGTTACTGAAAGAACATGAGAAGCGCACTAATGTGCCAAAGAAACAAGGTAGACTGTAAGCTCTATGAGATGAAGAAACTTCTGAGGAAGGTGGCGTGGTGGAAGGTACATTACAAGTCTTCTCTCCATCAGCATTTGTTTTGTTTGATGTTGGCACTAGACATTCGTTCATATCTCAAAACGTTGTTGATACAATGAATGTTAAACCTGCATCCATGGGTTCTAAATTCTCTATCACAACACCATTAGGAGAAAAAACCACACTTAACAAATACTACTCACAAACTGATGTCATGATAGGAGACCATAACATGAAAGCTGATCTAGTATGTATGCTTATGGACTGCTATGATGTGATTTTAGGAGCCGATTGGTTATCCACCTATGGAGCTAGTGTTGACTGTAGGAAAGGGAAAGTTACCTTTAGTGATTTCCCTACGGTTAACTAGGATTAGACACTAGAAAAAAAATCTCTAGTCTCTGCCATACGAGCCCACAACATGATAAGGAAAGGTTGTATTGATTTCTTTGCGGCCATGGTGATTGAAAAGAAAGGATCTAAGGTAGAAGACATACACATAGTCCAGGGTTACCCTGATGTTTTTCCTGAAGAGTTGTTAGGAGTTCCCCTTGAACAAGATGCAAATTTCTCTATCAACTTAATCCTTGGAGCTACTCCAGTGTCACGTCAACCCTATAGGATGTCATCTGCTGAGTTGAAAGAATTAAAGGCACAACTGATGGAGTTACTAGAGAAAGGGTTCATTAGACCAAGTACTTCCCCATGGGAGTACCTGCCCTATTTGTAAAGAAGAAGGATGGATCTATAAGATTATGCATCAACTATAGGCAATTGAATCAGTTAACAATCAAGAACAAGTGCCCATTGCCTCGAGTCAATGAACTCTTTGACCAGATATCCGAAGCTCAATACTTTTCTAAGATTGATCTCAGATCTGGCTATCATCAAATGAGAATCAAGAATAACGACATCTACAAAATGGCTTTCAAGAGCAGGTTTGGACACTATGAATTCATTGTTATGTCTTTTAATCTGACCAATACTCCTGCAGCTTTCATGCAACTCATGAACAACATATACCGGCCATACCTTGATAAGTTCGCGGTCGTCTTCATTGATGATATCCTTATATACTCTACGACTAAAGAAGAGCATGAAGAACATCTAAGGATAGCTCTGCAAGTCCTACGCGACAACCAACTATATACTAAATTGAGCAAGTGTGAGTTCTGGCTCGAAGAAGTGTCATTCTTAGGCCATGTCATCTCCAAGGTGATGATCAGTCCTGATGATCAACTCATCCCCATATAATTTTATGAATTATATATCTATTTTTTGTGATAAAAAAACTTCAATTAAGTGTTATCTAACAAGTTTCATGAAGCTTAGGCACAGGAAGTAAATCAGGCGAAATAAAGCAACTATGTAAGCATTTCTTACATTGAAGTATTTAAAGTTCAAAGCATGAATTTTGACTAAGTACACATCAACTCGCTTTGAAAGTATAACGATTTCCTGCATAGCATAACGATTTCATAAGTTACTGCATTACATAACGATTTTATAAGTGCCATATCGATTTCGTGCTTATAACGATTTGCACTGACATCGACTTGTTAAATAAGTACAATGATTTGCACTCACAACGACTTGTTAATAGAGTACAACAATTTGCACTCACAACGATTTGTTAAGTGAGTATAACGATTTGCACTCACAATGACTTGTTAAGTGAGTATGCACTCACAACGACTTGGTCGCTGTAACGATTCGATAAGTTACACAACGACTCGATCGTCGTAACGACTTGATAAGTTACACAACGACTTGATCGTCGTAACGACTTGATAAGTTACACAACGACTCGATCATCGTAACGAATCGATATGTTACATAACGACTCGATTCGGTCATAACGATTCGTTCACATAAATTTGTTTATAACGATTCATTCACATCAACTTGTTTATAACGATTTGGTTATAACGACTTGTTCATATAACGATTTGGTTATAACGACTTGATCATAATGGTTTGCTTATATTCTCATAACGATTTATTTACAACAATTTGGTTATAACGGCTTGTTCATAATGGTTTGCTTATATTATCATAACGATTTGTTTACAACGATTTGGTTATAACGACTTGTTCATAATGGTTTGCTATATTTTCATAATGATTTGTCTCTACAACGATTTGGTTATGACTGTATAACTATTTATGTTCACATCGATTTACTTACTCATGTGCAACGATCTACATAAACAACGACTCATTCACTCAACGGTTTCATAAGTCATACTCATAACGATTTCATTGCAACGACTTGTTATTTAAACATATTTCAAATGTTTTTGAAAGTCAAAGTCTTCCGTCGCTTTTCTCCGACATCCATGCATTTATTATGACTGAACATTTCATTGCACAATGCATGCTCAGAAATCTTCTATTCCTATGCTTATATTGGAAACATCTTTTTAGAAAGCAGAATGGTATTTCTATTTTGATGTATATTCATTCTAATGTTGACTGACAAATAGAGACAGCGTAGCTGTCTATCATTCAGCATTTATTATGTGCAGGTCTCTGACAGCACAACCATTTACAACGTTGAACAAAATGAAAGATAAAGGATATCTAGAAGGATCTTCTGTTTGCATGCATGGAACGTAAATGACTGTTGATTGGAAAGTCTACAATACCATGTAGTCTATCGTATACCAGAGCTTAGAGACAACGAGATACTTCAACGACTATTTTTCAAAGGACAATATATATTGAAGAACTGAAGATTCCAAAAGATACAACTGAGAACATACGAATGTAATTCTTTTTGAGCCTTCATTAGAGAATTTTTCGAGCACCAGAAAAGAGCCAAGCCTCATTCCATCGCTTAAGCTCTTAGCTCTCTATGTCTAGTGTAAATCCTTGAGAGAGCATTTATGTACTGAGAGAGTTTCTATTTGTAGATCTCCTTCTCTCAGTTCTTACTTCAGATCAAGCACTATTCTATTAGCTTGGTCCAGGGGCTTGTCCTTCTCTTCAACACTTTGTTGTGTTGTTCCTCTTCTAGGTTGAAGAGAGGACCTATAGTTGACAGGTGGTTGCGTTCCCTTCGAATAGAAGGAAGACCTGAGGTTCAGGGTGTATTGTACCTCTTTTGGTTAAGAAGAGAAGGCCAACTGTGGCTGGATGTGTAAGTGTCCTTGAGGGGGACTGTACCCTTGGGTAGTGTTATCCTGAGTTGTTGCTCAGGGACTGGACGTAGGACTCCTGTGGAGAGGAGGTCCGAACCAGGATAAAAATCCTTGTGCAGTGTTCTTGCTTTTTGTGTGCTTGTTATCTTCTATACTACTAACACTAACAATCGATCGTAGTCTCTTGTGTTGATCGTTTTTGTAGGCAAGTTTAGATAATCGAATTTTAAGAATCCCATTCACCCCCCCCCCCCCCCCTCTGGGCTTGCAAGCTGGGCAACAAGTGGTATCAGAGCTAGTTCTTCGACAAAGTAGATCCAACGATATGAAGAGAAAAACTCAAATGGCAGCCAAGGTCACTTCGAAGGTCAGTCAGTCAATAGGCCACCATTGTTCGATGGTGAAGACTATACTTACTAGAAAACAAGAATGGAGTTTTTCCTACAAGGGCTCGATTATCAGATCTGGTCCATTGTAGAAGAAGGAGATCTTTTGGTCACTAACGAAAAAGACAAATGGACAGAAGATGATAAGAAAAAAAATCTCTCTCAACTGCAAGGCCAAAAGCATATTGTGTTGCGCTCTTAGCAAGAAAGAGTTCAACTGTATAAGGCCAAAAGCATATTGTGTTGCGCTCTTAGCAAGAAAGAGTTCAACTGTATATCTGCCTGCAAATTTGCAATGGAGATGTGGGAGAAGTTGAGGATCACGTATGAAGGTACTGACAAGGTGAAAGAAACCAGATAGATATTCTGGTAACAAAGTACGAAATGTTCCATATGCAGCCAGGAGAGTCAATAACCAAGATGTACAGCAAAATTACAGACATCACTAATGGGCTAGCTGGTCTCGGAAAGACCTATGAAATGGGAGATATGGTCAGAAAAATTCTAAGATCCCTACCAGCTTCGTGGACTCCCAAAGTAACAGCGATAGAAGAGGCCAATGACTTGAAGAGAATGTCATTGGATAAACTCATTGGGTCCCTAATGGCCCATGAGATCAACATGGAGAGATTGGGAGAGTCATCAAGTAGAAGGAAACACTCCAATGCTCTCAAGGCAGAAGAAGTTACATCAGAAGAATCCTCAGATGATAATGTCAGTGATGAAGGCAGTGAAGATGAAGAAGCACTTCTATCCAGAAGACTACATGCATACTAGCCAAGAAAAAGAAATATCAATCTGGAAGAAGGTATTTTAAGAAAGGAAAAGACCTCAGAAGCCTTAGTCAAAGATATAAAGAAGAATGAACCAATCTGCTACGAATGCAAGAAGCCCGGACATATCAAAGGTGAATGTTGAAACTGAAGAAAACTGAGTTCTAAAAAAAGGATAGTTCCAAGAAATTCAGAAGATACAAGAAGAAAGCCATGGCAGCAGCATGGGATAATAGCAGCGACTCTGACAGTGAGTCGAGCTCAAGTGAACAAGAAGAAGAAAAGGCCAACCTTGCCTTCATGGCTAACATTAAGGAAAAGGTAACATCTGACTCATCTTTTCTTCATGCAATGAATTTGAATCCGATAGTTTAGAAGATGCCTTTAATGAACTTTATACAAAAGATACAACTGAGAACATACGAATGTAATTCTTTTTGAGCCTTCATTAGAGAATTTGTCGAGCACCAGAAAAGAGCCAAGCCTCATTCCATCGCTTAAGCTCTTAGCTCTCTATGTCTAGTGTAATCCTTGAGAGAGCATTATGTACTGAGAGAGTTTCTATTTGTAGATCTCCTTCTCTCAGTTCTTGCTTCAGATCAAGCACTGTTCTATTAGCTTGGTCCAGGGGCTTGTCCTTCTCTTCAACACTTTGTTGTGTTGTTCCTCTTCTAGGTGAAGAGAGGACCTATAGTTGACAGGTGGTTGCGTTCCCTTCGAATAGAAGGAAGACCTGAGGTTCAGGGGTATTGTACCTCTTTGGTTAAGAAGAGAGGCCCACTGTGGCTGGATGTGTAAGTGTCCTTGAGGGGGACTGTACCCATGGGTAGTGTTATCCTGAGTTGTTGCTCAGGGACTGGACGTAGGACTCCTGTGGAGAGGAGGTCCGAACCAGGATAAAAATCCTTGTGCAGTGTTCTTGCTTTTTGTGTGCTTGTTATCTTCTATACTACTAACACTAACAATCGATCGTAGTCTCTTGTGTTGATCGTTTTGTAGGCAAGTTTAGATAATCGAATTTTAAAGAATCCCATTCACCCCCCTCTGGGCTTGCAAGCTGGGCAACAAGTGGTATCAGAGCTAGTTTCTTCGACAAAGTAGATCCAACGATATGAAGAGAAAAACTCAAATGGCAGCCCAAGGTCACTTCGAAGGTCAGTCAGTCAACAGGCCACCATTGTTCGATGGTGAAGACTATACTTACTAGAAAACAAGAATGGAGTTTTTCCTACAAGGGCTCGATTATCAAATCTGGTCCATTGTAGAAGAAGGAGATCTTTTGGTCACTAACGAAAAAGACAAATGGACAGAAGATGATAAGAAAAAAATCTCTCTCAACTGCAAGGCCAAAAGCATATTGTGTTGCGCTCTTAGCAAGAAAGAGTTCAACTGTATATCTGCCTGCAAATTTGCAATGGAGATGTGGGAGAAGTTGAGGATCACGTATGAAGGTACTGACAAGGTGAAAGAAACCAGAATAGATATTCTGGTAACAAAGTACGAAATGTTCCAGATGCAGCCAGGAGAGTCAATAACCAAGATGTACAGCAAATTTACAGACATCACTAATGGGCTAGCTGGTCTCGGAAAGACCTATGAAATGGGAGATATGGTCAGAAAAATTCTAAGATCCCTACCAGCTTCGTGGACTCCCAAAGTAACAGCGATAGAAGAGGCCAATGACTTGAAGAAGTGTCATTGGATAAAACTCATTGGGTCCCTAATGGCCCATGAGATCAACATGGAGAGATTGGGAGAGTCATCAAGTAGAAGGAAACACTCCAATGCTCTCAAGGCAGAAGATGTTACATCAGAAGAATCCTCAGATGATAATGTCAGTGATGAAGGCAGTGAAGATGAAGAAGCACTTCTATCCAGAAGACTACAATGCATACTAGCCAAGAAAAAGAAATATCAATCTGGAAGAAGGTATTTTAAGAAAGGAAAAGACCTTAAGAAGCCTTTAGTCAAAGATATAAAGAAGAATGAACCAATCTGCTACGAATGCAAGAAGCCGGACATATCAAAGGTGAATGTTTGAAACTGAAGAAAACTGAGTTCGAAAAAGGATAGTTCCAAGAAATTCAGAAGATACAAGAAGAAAGCCATGGCAGCAGCATGGGATAATAGCAGCGACTCTGACAGTGAGTCGAGCTCAAGTGAACAAGAAGAAGAAAATGCCAACCTTGCCTTCATGGCTAACATTAAGGAAAATGTAACATCTGACTCATCTTTTTCTTCATGCAATGAATTGAATCCGATAGTTTAGAAGATGCCTTTAATGAACTTTATAGTAATATAAAAGATGTGTGTAAATTATTAAAAGTCAGTAAGAAAAGTCATGCTTGCTTGGAAAACACAAACTCAGATTTGAAATCTGAAAATGAGCAACTTGAAAAACAGGTTACTGAGCTAAAAAGAAGTAACAATTTATTATGTGAGGATCTGAAAATAAAAATGAACAAATAGCAAGTTTGGAAAAACAAGAAATAGTAAATAAGTTAAAGCAGGAAATTAACACATTAACAATATAAAATGAAAATTATCAAGTACATTAGAAAAATTACAAATGATAAAACAACATTAATACTGAAAGGAGCTAGAAGATAGGTAAAAAGAAACATGGATTAGGTTATACTCCTCCTGATAATGAAGAAACAATAGTATACCCTAAAATATATCCAACACCTAAATTTGTAGCCGAACAAGACACTGCATACAAGTCAAACTTTAAATACACTTCAACTGAAAATATAAGTAGAATATCTTGCTGTAGTCACTGCAACAAATTAGGTCATATAAAATAACTGTCCAACTAAATATAAAAGATGGATAATTAAGAGGAAAATGATGATACTAACCCATCAGGACCCAAAAGAACTTGGGTACCTAAAGCTTAGTGTTTTCATTGCAGGGAAGCCTTCGAGCATCTAAATGGTACCTGGATAGTGGGTGCTCAAGGCATATGTATGTCTGGTAACAGAAGCTTTTCTCTCACCTTGAAGCTGAAGAAGGTACAGTGACATATGGAGATAATGGAAAAGGGACAGTCATAGGTTGCGGATCAGTTGGGAGTAAATGAAAAATACTCATTGAAGATGTACTTTGTGTAAAAGGACTCAAACACAATCTTATCAGCATCAGCAGCTGTGTGACAAAGGACATCAAATCAAGTTTCAGGAATCAAAGTGCAGTATCATAAAGGATGGTGCAGTCATGTTGAAGCTTCCTCGGATTACAAATCAAGCAAGGAAAAAGAAGGCTCCCACAATTGTCAAGCCAAGTACACCAAAGAGGCTACTAAAGAAGTTTGGTTTGAAATTGCCAAGCCACTGTCCACACAAATGAGCACATCTACAAGGCTAGATAGTGACAAGGATGGTAAGAAAAGTAGACAAAAGCTCTACAGAGGTATGATAGGTTATTACTTTATTTGACAGCAAGTAGACCCGATATATTGTTTAGTGTATGCATTGTGCTAGGTATCAGGCAGATCCCAGGAATTCACTTAATTAGTGTCAAACGGATTTTAGATATTAGCTAGGACTCATGATCTAGGTCTGTGGTATCCAAAATCTTGTGAAATTAATTTAGTAGGTATTCTGATGCTGACTACGCTGGATGCAAGATAGATAGAAAAAACCAGTGGTTGTTGTCAATTCCTTGCAGGATGTCTGATCTCATAGTCCTCAAAGAAGTAAAATTCAGTAGCACTATCAACAGCTGAAGCTGAGTACGGGCTGCTGGAAGCGTTGTACACAACTATTATGGATTAAGCAGAAAACTTGAGGATTATGGGCTACACATCAAGAAAATCCCCTTACTGTGCGACAACACCAGTGCGATAAATCTCACCAAGATCCAGTTCAGCATTCAGGACAAAGCACGTAGAGGTTAGATATCATTTATTCGTGATCATGTGGCAAATGACAATATAGATATTTCATTATTGACACTCAAAAATCAGTTGGCAGATATCTTCACAAAAGCCTTACCTGAAGAGAGTTTACGTCTCTTAGAAAGGAATTAGGCATGTGTAATTGTGATAGAATTGTCTGCAAATAATTGAAATAATAATCATTTCAGATTTTATTATTCTCTCTCCAGAAATTAAGCTAAATCCTTAAAAATCGCTTGCGTCATAAAAGTCTATGACGATTCAGTATTTTAAAAGTGTTTATTCTTCTCGAACCTGTCACCTTTGTCGTTTTCTGCATTTATGGCTCGATCTCCTCAAAAGGCGCTTTACCTTTATTTTGATATAACTCAAAATCTGCGTCATAATGATTCATCTTCTCTCTCATCTCTTTCGACTCGCCTGAGATGATAAACCCTATCTACTCGGGCATCGACTTCGTGCGATTCAAAGCATCCAATTCCTTCCCGCTCAAAATTTCTTGAGGGTTTTTGCTCCAATCCTCTTCTCAATCACCCAAAACCTCTTCTTGCTCAAAACCATGGCCGTTTCTAAAGCTTCCAGCATCATTGGGGGCTACAACGCTGCCTTCCTCACAGCAGAACAGTAAGAAAGGTTCGCTTTTGTGAAGACGAAGCTGTGCGACAACAAAGCTGTTGATATAGTAGATTTGGAGAAGAATGGAATGCATAGTATTGTGGCCACGTTGCAGAGGATGAAGTGGACGTAGATGGTAACTTTCTCTGAGGCAAGTTATCCCGAGTTGGTAAAATCTTTTATGTCTGTCTGAAGTTGAAGAAGAGGGTCCTTGACATCCATGGTCAAAGGAACCCAGATTCGTATCTCATATGATCTGTTGGAATCCTTATTGGTGTGTCTACCACCAGTCACAATGGGGTAAAACACTGTTGATATTAATGTTAAGGGTTTAGGTATCATCGGGCACTGAATATAAATTGACAGATGGTAAAATGATATAAATCACTTGAATAGCTTCAATAGGATCCTTCACTTTGTAGTTTGCCAGATCTTGTCCCTAGAAGTGCAACTTTTTCTTCTTCACCAAGGCAGATTCTGATATAATGTTCTGGGCCATCCAGAACCAAAGGGTAAATATGGCAGAAGTTATCTTTGAGAGGATGAAGTATGCAACTGCTCAAATCTGGGATAAGAAAAACAAGTTCAATGTCTCTGTCACGCCCGATATTTAGCAGCGGAATAAATACCGGGGGACGTGAACGATACAAACAGGCGTATCACAGTTGAGTAACGCAGAGTCACAATTGAATATATAAACTATTTGAGGCTATATTATGATCACCCAAGTATACTTTATTTCATTCCATCAACTAGATACAACCTTAATAAGAAAGAACCAACTAAAGGATCCATTATTCAAATAAAACTTCCAAAAAAGTTCACTATTACATAGACTACTCAATTGTCTATTTCTAAACTATCATCTACTCATATGGCGGGTGCTCATCACTCTTGCCCGCCCCATCAGACTCCACTGGTTCTTCATCACTTCTGAAAAAGGGTAGGATGATAGGGTGAGCGAACTAGCTCAGTAGGATTTACATCTCATATGGTGCGTGCACTAGTATACATGATTAACATTTTAAAGGCAAGATATGAACATGATGACAATGCATGCAATACTAACAGATCGAATCGTAAAGTAGAACGGATATCATTCAGATCAAAAGTCGAGATGCATATATACAGAGGACAAATATTTCAAGAATAGAATCGTATCAAAAGATTGGCCATAATCAGACAGATATCATGCGTTCACATGATCAGACGTATCATATCAAATCATATCATATCAGATCACATCAGACTTATCATATCAAACAAGGCACTGATGATTGCACAATTTTCAGTGTTAAATTTCAAGCATATAGTTGATTTTAGACATATTTTGTCAGTAAATAATGTGCACAGTGACTCTAAATCTCAATTCATCCGTGAATAAGATTTGAACATGTTAATCGATATTGGGGTTAGAACACATGTTAGATCTTCATTTCTTTCATATTGACTAACTAGATCATTTAGAAATAAAGTCATTTGTAAAATAAATATTTCTTGTCGCAATAATATGTTTTGTAAATATTTTTAGATTTATAAATACTAAATACCTTACCCACTAAATCATGCCACATACCCCTCTCCCATGGGTCCATTATGCCCTTATGGATTTCATTAAAAGGCCACGCAACCTTTTTACTTACTTATTCTTTCTTTCTTCTAAAAGGTCAGCAGCAGGAAGCTGCTGGGAGGCGATGTGGGCGGAGCCCTAGGCTGGGTTTTGGCGGCCAGCTCCTGTGCGCGGCTGGAGGTGTGCGCTGGAGATGGAGCTCCGGGGGCGGCTGGAGCCCTGGTGATGGAAGAGCCGTGCGATCTGGCAGTCGATGCAGGGTGGCGGAGGGTTGTGCATGTGGAGGCCAGGAGGCGATGCGCAGCAGGCTGGTGCTGAGGTGGATGGAGCATGTGTGGTGCTGGGCCGGTTGTGCAAGGCGGCGAATGCGCATGCGAGGAGCGCAGATGCAGGCTGCTGGTGTGGGCGGAAGCTGGAGGGCCTGGTGACCTGGGCTGGGCCTGGCGCGATGCTGAACCAGGAGCGGCTGCGTCGGGTGTGTGGCGGGGGACCAGATGTACTAGCGCCCAGGTGTGCGAAGCTGACGGATGGCTGTGCGAGCAGCAGCAGCAGTGCGATGGAGGAGCTCTGGCGTGCGCGTCCGGAGCAGGGGCGATTCGTGCTGAGCTGGAGATCATGCCGACGTGGCGATCTGGTGCGCACTGGAGGAAGCAAGAAGACCCGGAAGCCTATATAAAGGGACCCCAAAGGTCCTCCGAGGGGGGGGTTTCGGTTGAGGTGTAGGAATTTGCTTAGTTTCTTCTTCTGTATTTTCCCTATTTGAGGAGAGCAGTGAGGGATTCGCGAGTTCAGTTTTGAGTCTTCTTTCTTCTAGTTCCTTTTCAGAGAGTAGAGCAGGGAGGGGAGTTGTTTTGTTCGTGTTCTGTTTTTCTGTAAGCATCTCAGTAGGAGGAGGGAGTTTGGTTTTTAGTTTTTGTCTTGTTCTTATATAGGAATTCTTCATCTTTTCTGTGGAATGTTGCTGGATCAACTGTCATTCTTTCTTCTGAAGTTTTATAGGATCAAACTTTCCTTCTGAAATTGAGGAGAGAAGCAATTGTTCTTTCTTTCTTCTGCAATTTTATAAGTTTGATAGTTCTTCCTCCCTTCTGCCTAATTTCTGAGATTAATAGTTCTTATTTTTCTTATGTGCAATTTCTGAGGTAGACGGATTTCCTTCTTTAGTTGTTCCAGTCTCTGCATTGGTTAATTTCTTCTGTGTTGGGAAATGGGGTGTGATCTGGGATTCCAGGGGTCTCCTATCTCTGTTCTGTGAGAATTGAGGGTTTTCTGTTCTTCTTCGGTTCAGATGTTAGCAAGTTTCTAGTTCTGTAGATCAGAGGCTTGTGGAGTTCGGCATTTTGTTGTTAGTTTCAAATTCTTCTTGTATTCAGCAAGGATTAGAGTCTTGTGATTCGACTGGAGGAGAGCTTGGAAATTTTCTTCTGCTGTAAAGGGTTCGACATTTCCGGGGAGAGTTCTCAGCAGGGATTTTTTGTTTTTTTTATTCGGTGAATGGTTGGGCTGTGGAATGTTCTCCTTCATTTCTCTTTGTTCAAGAGATGTCAATTCATTATAGTATTCCATTTATCTCTGTGTTGTTCTTCTTCTATACTTCTGTGTTCCAGTTCCATTTAGCAAATTTTCTCTGATTCATTTCTTTCTTGGCTACTAATGGGAGATCACTGCTGTTCTTGCTGATGGAAGGGAGACCAGGTGGTTTTCTATTTCATCTGTTGAATTTCTGGAGAATCTGACATCTGGAATTTTTAACTTTTTTTTTTCTTGTGGAGCATTGTGATAGTTTGATTACTGGGAGAGATCGTTGGGGTTGGGCACTCTGAGAGTTCAAATCACTTGTTTGGATAGTTTTGCGGTTGTGACATTAAATGTTTTGTCAAGTTCTTCTTCAGTTCGGCTGCTATAGGATGGGGGTGATTTCATGAGAATTAGGAGATGTTTAATTGTTTTGGAGTACTATTCGTTTTTATTTTCTGTTCTTCTAGCACGAGAATTTCGAATAGTGTCTTAGTTCCGTTCTTAAAACTGTTCCCTTGTGCCTCAGGGGTACATTGATTCGTTAATTTCTAGTTAAGCTTTCTGTTGCTGTTTGATCCCTCGAGCTGTGAGGGTACAGTGATCCATATCTCTTCTATTTTCAATTCTGCTTGTTATTTCATAAATGTGATCTGTCGAGGTGTGAGAGAATTGGTCGGTGTTGTTTTCATCTTCACTTTTAATGCATTGTCGATGAAAAGATGTCAAGTCAAAGTAGTTTAACTCAAAATTTATTCCGCCTCTCCGTGGATTGACTGTTCTCACCATGTGCTAGTTCCTTTTTGTGATTTAATTCTGTGAGACAGTTTAGAGGAGGTGAGCTTGTTGATTGTGCAAGGAACTCTAGACAACGGAAATGCACAATCAACACGCGCGCGCTTCAGGCACATTCACACAAATCTTGCGTATCGTATCAGTGCCATGCCACGCACCACAAGTCATACTCCCGCGGTTAAAAAGTATGTTGGGGTGCTCCTCCCCAGGACCAGACAGGGCCCCTATTGCACAGGCATTGGTTCAAATTTGGACCGGAGTCCCACGTTGTGCCGAACAAAAGATTCATATTATGGCCACAGAGTTTCAATAACAAGCTCGTAGTAAAGAAACATGATCATCATAGAGTCAAGGTATGACAAATAGCTCAAGAGAACAAGGCAGGATAACGACGTATCTTATGTTTCATAATTCATTAATGTCTTGACATGATGATGTTTCAAAAGACAGATCATATACAGAACATGTGCTCTCAATTTCCCAAGAAGGGTATGCCTATTTGTGCAAGTATGTAAGTGATGAGTTACGGATCTTTCCTATCATGTATGCAATTGACAAATGATTATTTGAACACCGGAAAACATAAAACTATTGAAACTCATATGCAAATTATGACATTAACACCACTAGCAAGTCCATACTTTGATGTTGGGGGTTTGATATAATTCAGTCTCGAATCCCGAGAAAACATATGAAGAACAAAAAGTCAAGTGTAGCCCGAAATCGCAGTATCATGCAGAGACTCTCTTGTCATGCTCATAACTATCTAACGAAAGACTTTTGGACAAAACGTCCAACATAAAAGATGATCATGACTTCAAGTAGAAGAACTTGCATGAACAAAGTTTAGTCAAATTCAGTCTCGAATTACGTGCCTAATAAGAAGAACGGGAAAAGCCCTAACTATGCACGACTTAGGGAAAACTACGAATACGCAATGTATACTCCATGAAATTGAGTCAAACCAAGTGCAAATGATCCTAGACTCGAAGATCTACATGATGGTTTTGGTTTCTTTAATCTTGTCTCGAGAACACCTACCTTTGAATGCTAAGAACTCTTTGCAGATTTCTGGGTTGATGCAGAGTGAGGTTGAGGAAGACTACGATTTTCCCTAGCCGTTCTCCACTTCCCCAGTGCTCCAAACTTGCTACTCTCGACCCCAACTTGTTGCTAAACCTTCCCCAAGAGTTTAGGGACGAGTTCTTATAGTTTTAGGGTGTATTTAAGAGTCCTAACGGGACTAGGAAAGGGGCTACGAGTTCTGTTTCCCACTTTTCACAAAATCTGGGATTCTCTCACCCAAAAGAGGTAGCAAAGGTTTAGGAAACCACCAATTGGGGTTGGGTTCGGTTTTGGCTTACCTTGCATGACTAATTACTTTAATTTTAACCCTAACTTGCCCTCTCCAATTATGGCATAATTACATACACGAATTTCTGGGAAATTTCCTGTCGTAGTTTATTTATATCCTTGGGCCAAATGTGCTCTATTGGCCCAATCTTGTTAATGGGTCATTAATACATGGTGTTGGAAGTCTCTCTAATATGTTTATTTAATTTATCCTCCTTTATTTCAAAATTTTTAAATCACTAAATTTTCGGGGTGTTACAGTCTCTCTTCCCTATGCTCATCTTTTGACGAAGATTTTCCAGTACCACGACATCAATCTAAGTGGTGAGATCTCTGAGAAAATGAGGCATGCAATTAAGTGCCAAAATTTGAAGAAAAGTGGATTCTCACTGGTTGATAGAGTTTGGACAAAGACCTCAGTGGCTGAGGGTGAGGCCATTGTTGGCGAAGCCCAAGAAGTCCAAGAAGAGGCAGCAGCAGCACCACCAGAAGCTCAATTTATGCAAGGAGATGTCAAGGCAGAAGTGTCATCAATTCAAGAGCATCAAGAAATGGTCAGGAAGATATTACAGTGATTCAGGAGGAACAAGTAGCAGCAGTAGCAGCAGAGGTCCAAGGAAATGCAGTAGAGATCAGAGTTGAAGACTCAGTGGTCAGCAGCAGCAGAATTGAGGACATTCCTCCAGAGCACATTGAGCCCGTTGGGCAAATTTCAGAGGTTGTATCTCCCTCCTCCGTGGTAGCATCAATTCTCAGAAGTGTGCTGGATTCTATCACCAGCACTCAAGGGGAGCAAGAAAGAGTTGCTGAAGAAGTCGGTAGCAAGGTTGTGGCATCAGGCCACATTGAGGATGTAGTCGTGGAAGATGCTCCCAGTCAGGGGGAGCAAAGACTTGAATTTGAAGTTGTGGCAGCCAGCCACCATGAAGATGTCTTGATGGAGGATGCTCCTATTGAGGGGGAGCATTCAGTCAATTTGGAAACAAGTCATGGGGAGCACACTGCTAGTGCCCCTATTAATAATCAGTTTCAAGAAGGAGATGTGGAAAGCGCCTCAGATGAAGAGGCAAATGTTAATTCTGTGGAGCCCGTTGCTAGGGCAAGTGACAAAGGAAAAGGAGTGGCTCCTGAGATCCCTTTACTCACCAGGAAGCCACATAAGAGGCTGAAGAAGAACAAACTGAAGATCAACATGAAGCCTATTGTTGAAAGATTGGATGAACAAGGGAAGATTCTCTGCTCTGTGCAATCAGATATTGCATCTATCTTCATAAGCCAGAGTACGACAGCTAAGGGGATGGGAATGGTCAGAAATGCATTCAGATGGGTGCGAAGTGAGCTCATTAGCATTAAGGAGTCTATAGCTGCACTTGCAGATTTGGTGAGGGCACAGTCCACAAATGCCCCTCCTGCTCCTCCTCCTGCAGCACCTGTTAGCAGCTCAGGGCCATCTGGGCCAAGGCAAGAGAATGTTGGGCTGTCAGGGCCATAATTTGTGGCAGAAGATCGGTCATCAGGGTAAATTTCTGAAGAACCAGCAGGGCCATCTGGGCCAACAGTTGTTGAAGAGTAGCAGCTCCAGTGCAAGATAATGTTGAAGCTGTGAAGACTGGGCCACGAGGGCCTACAGAGGATGTTTCGGGGCCCACCGGGCCAGTGGTTTCTGAGGCTGAAACTTCAAGAGTAGAAGCACTGGCTATAGCTCCAAAAGCCTCTGTTCCTTTTCCTCTTCAAACTCTAGCCCCTCGTTCACCACCATCTTCATCCACAGCTCCTCTAGCACCTATCACCTTCAAACAACCCATGCCTCGCACCATCTCATCTCCAACACCATTTCCTTCTGAATCCTCCTCATCTCCTGCCACCTCCACATCCATTCCTCCACCTTCTCCTATCATTGAAAACCCTCCAGCCTCCTCCTCAGCTGGAGCCTCATCCTCTTCTGGTTCTTTTTCAGCTGGATCATCCATCATACCTCCTCCTACCCATCAGTCATTTCTTCATCCTCCTACTCCTCCCTCCTTTGTTACCTTTATACCTGAAGGTGCACAACTTGAAGGTCCCTTTCTCAAAAAATTCGAGGATGAGTTGGAAATTTCCACAATCCGCTCAGTTCTGGAAGTTGGTTCTCATGTCCCCAGAACAGGCTCTCCTAGTCCTATTTCTAAAAAGAGGAAACTCTCCAACACTCTTGCTCTTCCCACCGAACCTAAATTTCCTCCTCTCTGGTTCTCCCTCACTGTTGAGAATCGAAGAAAACCCATCTATTGTGAATATCTCCAAAAATGTATCCTTGCCACCATTTTTGGTGTTCCTTATCTTAATCTAACTGATCATCTCAATGTTGTTCTTCCCTATTGCCACATCTCCAAAGCTGATCAATCTAAAATCTTCCAAATGGCTGAATGCAAATCTGAAGATCCGTGGGCCAAGGGGCACAAGGTTCTCTACAGGAAGTTTCTACTTGCAAAGTCCGATCGGTTTCCACCCCGGGATCACCCCACTCACTCTCTCTAAGTGGTTTGTCATTCATCACAAGTCTACCTAGGCGCCCATCATTCAAAAGGAAGTAAAACTCATCCAGTACTTCTAGCTCTTCAACGACCATCGTTATCTCCACAATTTGCCTGAAGTTCAGTTGGGTAATTCCAGGGAGCTGTTGCTTTGCTTAAAGTTGAAAGTCCAGTTAATTGTTCTTTCAAAGTGGATTTCGCTACCCTGAAAATACCAGAAATTGTGTTTCTCCCCAAACTGCATTCCTTGGTCATGGACTCATCAGTTGGTCCTGTTATCTTTGAGAGATTTGCTCGCGTAATGGGAAGGATCTCAGCTCAGCAGGCTCGTCTCCCCTCCTTCCAAAGCTTCCTCTTCCGGGAATTTCACCTAGGCCATATCACTTCTGAGGTTCTTGCCCCTCTTCTATCTGAAAGTGAAAGGCTCTCTCCCACTGATTGAGAAAAACATTACAACCAGTCTGCCCTTCAGTTGGCAACTTTGAACAGCTCATTGTTTAAGGTAGGCAAGCCTTCTGTCTCGGCTGAAGCCTTTTTAGACTTGAATTCCATCAATCTAGTTCAAGATCCCTATGCTCAGTGGGTAGAGCGGTACAAACTTTTTGTGGCTTTGAAGAAAGACCTCCTGTAGCATGAGATCCACTACCCTATCAAGATCAACCAGTTTCTTCGGTTCGCCAATTTTGGCTCTTTCACTACCTTCAAGGTCTCTCTTGGCAATGATGAATATGGCACCTTTATAGATGCTCAGTGCTAACTTCATATCAAAAGAATGCTTCCTGACATGGGGTCATCTTATTCTATCACTTTTGTGGCTTTTCAAGCCTATTTTGAGGAGCAGGACGCAAGGCTTTGCCCATTATTCAACGGCATGCCTCTCTTCTGTCTCCTGCTTTCTACCTCCCTGTACCACCTCAAGATAAATGGAACAGTTCTTTTCTCTTTCTGTCTTTGTCTCATTGCTTTATCTTTTTGCTTAATGATAAAAAGGGGGAGAAATAAAAATATCATACTTCTGAAATACATATAAAGGGGGAAATTGAATTCTTTATTGAATTTTCTTTATTTTTCCAGCAAAGTTACTTAGGTTTTATTTTAGAACTATCTGTATCCTTGTTATGTTTTGTCATCACCAAAAAGAGGGAGATTGATGATCAGCTCATCCCCATATAATTTCATGAATTATATATCTATTTTGGTGATTAACAAAACTTCAATTAAGTGTTATCTAACAAGTTTCATGAAGCTTAGGCACAGGAAGTAAATCAGGTGAAATAAAGCAACTATGTTAGTATTTCTTACATTGAAGTATTTAAAGTTCAAATCATGAATTTTGACTAAGTACACATCGACTCGCTTTGAAAGCATAACGATTTCCTGCATAGTATAACGATTTATAAGTTACTGCATTACATAACGATTTCATAAGTGCCATATTGATTTCGTGCTTATAACGATTTGCACTCACATCGACTTGTTAAGCAAGTACAATGATTTACACTCACAACGACGTTTTAAGTGAGTACAACGATTTGCACTCACAACGACTTGTTAAGTGAGTATAACGATTTGCACTCACAACAACTTGTTAAGTGAGTATGCACTCACAACGACTTGGTCGCTGTAACGATTCGATAAGTTATACAACGACTCGATCGTCGTAACGACTTGATAAGTTACACAATGACTCGATCTTCGTAACGACTCGATTCGGTCATAACGATTCGTTCACATAAATTTGTTTATAACGATTCATTCACATCGACTTGTTTATAATGATTTGGTTATAACGACTTGTTTATATAACGATTTGGTTATAACGACTTAATCATAATGGTTTGCTTATATTCTCATAACGATTTGGTTATAACGACTCGACTTGATCGTCGTAACGACTTGATAAGTTACACAACGACTCGATTGTCGTAACGACTTGATAAGTTACACAACGACTCGATATGTTACATAACGACTCGATTCAGTCATAACGATTCGTTCACATAAATTTGTTTATAACGATTCATTCACATCGACTTGTTTATAACGATTTGGTTATAACGACTTGATCATAATGGTTTGCTTATATTCTCATAACGATTTGGTTATAATGACTTGTTCATAATGGTTTGCTTATATTCTCATAACGATTTGTTTACAACGATTTGGTTATAATGACTTGTTCATAATGGTTTGCTTATATTCTCATAACGATTTGTCTCTACAACGTTTTGGTTATGACTGTATAACTATTTATGTTCACATCGATTTACTTACTCATGTGCAACGATCTACATAAACAACAACTCATTCACTCAACGGTTTCATAAGTCATACTCATAACGATTTCATTGCAACGACTTGTTATTTAAACATATTTCAAATGTTTTTGAAAGTCAAAGTCTTCCCTCGCTTTTCTCCGATATCCATGCATTTATTATGACTGAACATTTCACTGCACAATGCATGCTCAGATATCTTCTATTCCTATGCTTATATTGAAAACATCTTTTTTGAAAGTAGAATGGTATTTCTATTTTGATGTATGTACGTTCTAACGTTGACTGACAAATAGAGACAATGTAGCTGTCTATCATTCAGCATTTATTGTGTGCAGGTCTCTGATAGCACAACCATTTGAACAAAATGAAAGATAAAGGATATCTAGAAGGATCTTCTGTTTGCATGCATGGAACGTAAAGGACCGTTGATTGGAAAGTCTACAATACCATGCAGTCTAACGTATACCAGAGCTTAGAGACAACGGATACTTCAACGACTATTTTTCAAAGGACAATATATATTGAAGAACTGAAGATTCCAAAAGATACAACCGAGAACATACGAAAGTAATTCTTTTCGAGCCTTCATTAGAGAATTTGTCGAGCACCAGAAAAGAGCTAAGCCTCATTCCATCGCTTAAGCTCTTAGCTCTCTGTGTCTAGTGTAAATCCTTGAGAGAGCGTTTGTGTACTGAGAGAGTTCCTCTTTGTAGATCTCCTTCTCTCAGTTCTTGCTTCAGATCAAGCACTGTTCTATTAGCTTGGTCCAGGGGCTTGTCCTTCTCTTCAACACTTTGTTGTGTTTTTCCTCTTCTAGGTTGAAGAGAGGACCTGTAGTTGACAGGTGGTTGCGTTCCCTTCGAATAGAAGGAAGACTTGAGGTTCATGGTGTATTGTACCTCTTCTGGTTGAGAAGAGAAGGCCAGCTATGGCTGGATGTGTAAGCGTCCTTGAGGGGGACTGTACTCTTGGGTAGTGGTATCTTGAGTTGTTGCTCAGGGACTGGACGTAGGACTCCTGTGGAGAGGAGGTCCGAACTAGGATAAAACTCCTTGTGCAGTGTGCTTGCTTTTTGTGTGCTTGTTATCTTCTATACTACTAACACTAACAATCGATCGTAGTCTCTTGTGTTGATCGTTTTTGTTGGCAGGTTTAGATAATCGAATTTTAAAGAATCCCATTCACCCCCCCCCCCCTCTGGGCTTGCAAGCTGGGAAACAAGTGGTATCAGAGCTAGTTTCTTCGACAAAGTAGATCCAACGATCTGAAGAGAAGAGATCAAATGGCAGCCCAAGGTCACTTCGAAGGTCAGTCAGTCAACATGCCACCATTGTTCGATGGTGAAGACTATACTTACTGGAAAACAAGAATGGAGTTTTTCCTACAAGGGCTCGATTATCAGATCTGGTCCATTGTAGAAGAAGGAGATCTTCTGGTCACTAACGAGAAAGACAAATGGATGGAAGATGATAAGAAAAAAATCTCTCTCAACTGCAAGGCCAAAAGCATATTGTGTTGCGCTCTTAGCAAGAAAGAGTTCAACCGTATATCTACCTGCAATTTTGCAATGAAGATGTGGGAGAAGTTGAGGATCATGTATGAAGGTACTGACAAGGTGAAAGAAACCAGAATAGATATTCTGGTAACACAATACGAAAGGTTTTAGATGCAGCTAGGAGAGTCAATAACTCAGATGTACAATAGATTTACAGACATCACTAACGAGCTAGCTGGTCTCGGAAAGTCCTATGAAATGGGAGATATGGTCAGAAAAATTCTAAGATCCCTACCAGCTTCGTGGACTCCCAAAGTAACAGCGATAGAAGAGGCCAATGACTTGAAGAGAATGTCATTGGAGAAACTCATTGGGTCCCTAATGGCCCATGAGATCAACATGGAGAGATTAGGAGAGTCATCAAGTAGAAGGAAACACTCCAATGCTCTCAAGGCAGAAGAAGTTACATCAGAAGAATCCTCAAATGATAATGTCAGTGATGAAGGCAGTGAAGATAAAGAAGCACTGATAAGGTAAAGGAAACAAGGATTGATATATTGGTAGCTCAATATGAGAGGTTTCAAATGCAGTCTGAAGAGTCCTCCTCCCAAATGTACAGTCGCTTCACAGACATTACCAATGGACTTGCTGGGCTCGGAAAAACTTATGAAACAGGAGACATGGTAAGAAAGATATTAAGATCTCTACCAACCTCATGGACTCCAAAGGTAACAGCAATAGAAGAAGCTAATTATCTCAGAAGAATGTCCCTCGAAAAACTCATTGGGTCCTTAATGGCTCATGAGATAAATATGGAATGGCTAGGAGAATCCTCCAGAAAAAAGAAGCACAGCAATGCTCTCAAGGCAACAGAAGACACCTCTGAAGGTGAATCAGAAAGTGATAAGATTAAAGAAAGCAGTGAAGATGAAGAAGCCTTTCTCTCCAAACAACTGCAACACATTTTTTCTAAGAAGAAATACCAGTCAGGAAGAAGGTAGTTCAAGAAAGGTAGAGAATTCAAAAGATCTGAAGGCAAGGTAGTCAAGAGATTTGAACCCATATGCTATGAGTGTAAGAAGCCTGGACACCTCAAGGCTGAGTGTCCAAAATTGAAGAAGACTGAGTTCAAGATAAAGAACAACATGAAGAAATTCAAGAAGTATGTAACGCCTCTCTTGGACCCAGTACAGTTATTCCAACTCACATTGGATCTAATAGAGGTATTACAGTGGAAAATATCCAACAATAGATGGTACAGATTGAGACATACATAAATGACAATTTAATTCCAACAAGATGCAACGGAATGTGGAACCAAAATTTTCAATCAACATCATATTCAAATACTAAGTCTAAAACATAAGGGAAAGATAGCAATAGTCCAACTTATTACAAACCATAAGTCCAAATGCATAAAAGTCAAAGTACATCATGTCCTCATATACATAATCTCTCCAACACTCAAATAAAGCACTAAGCCTCCACGTCCTCACGCTCCGAGTCAATGTGCACTAACCCCTGAGTATCTTCTGTCTCTCCTGAAATGTTGATCAAGTGTAAGTCTACAAGACCCAGCAAGTCACATGAAAGATAGTTCAAGATATAATATATACTAGGTTTTAACACATGATAACATAATCCTTCCACATCCATGATACCTTATAACTCTTCCTATCAACATGTTCTAAATCATTTGGCAATCATTCTTTACATAGCATGGTTATTTATCATGAACATAAAACAATTCATGTAACATATAGATTATATCTCATATTTAAAAAAAAACATGTTCATATGGCATGTTATGTAATCAATTCCTTAAAACATATGTTAAATGTCATGTAGTATGTAAACAATTTCAAGTAAGTCTTTAATCTATATCATGTAACATGCAATTGGTCATCATGTAGAAAGTGGTCAATTTAACATATATCATGTGGTTCATATAACGAGTGACATGTAATTCATGTGGCATGTAGCTATTTATCATGTAGACACGTAGTTCATGTGGCATGTAACATGTAGATCATGTAGTCATTTATCATGTAGACATGTAGCTCATATAACAAGTAACATGTAGGTCATGTAGTCATGTAGTTGCCAAGACATAGCCCACACTATGAATAGAGATCATGTACCATGTAGTCATTCACTTATCACCTAGGCAAAGCAGTGATGAAGTCTAGGTTATTGCGCAATACCAGGAAAAGTTCTTCCCACCTTAACCAGTAGAACATGTCTACCTCCAGGATTTCAATCCGTTGCCCATAGATTCATGTAGGTCATTTCATGTAGGTGAACCATTACCATAGGGGCATTTCATGGTGTAGTTCCTTGTAGTTATCTCTATCATAGCAATGTCTCATTGGCCAATTTATTTCAAAAATGAATTAACATATATAATAATGCAAATAACATTTTCCTATGATTCTATCATGCTCTTTCTTACATTCATGCATAATTTATCAAGATGGCAATACAATGTCACACAACATATCTTTCTTAGTTCTGAAATCAAACTCTACTGTGCAACCTATCATGATACTACTTTTATCAAAATCCAACATGTATGCACATTCTCGTGTCCATTGATTTTTATATACATTTCATCATTCAGAAATTCATACCAATATGTACAGTGCTCTAAAAATCCCGAAATTTTGACAATAAATCTAATTCTAATCATACCATGTACATGCAAAATTTCATAATTTCTGAGTTCTGTAAACATTTTTCATGATAAATCTTCATCAATTAAAACTACTCAACATGATACAACAGTGATAAAATCATGCAGTTACTATACCAAACTTAGTGTAGTAGATCTGTAGTTTCATCTAATCAGCAATATAGTTTCTAACTACAATGTTATATAACATGGATCATGCTTGCATTTATTCCATTTTTCTTTTACTAAATCATATAGAACTCTTTAAAAACAACCATACATAGCTCATACATCATTGCAATGGCATGTCCACAGTATAATAGCACTGAATTGCATAGAATATAATCTGACCGAAAACTCCACATATGTATGAACCACAGTTGAGGAAAATATAATCGGATTACAAAAAACACAACATTGATAAACTTAACGACAGGGTATGTGGCGTTTACACAGAGTCAACGTCTACATATCATGTCGTTAATATTAGTAGACGGCGGCACATAGCACCGTTAACATATAGTAGACGTCCAAAACATTGTCGTTTACAAGAAATCAATGACGGTCGACACTGTCGTTTACATAAACTAAACGACAATCGATATCGACGTTAAGT
The DNA here is from genome assembly GCA_014218235.1 of Colocasia esculenta. Taxonomy (NCBI): domain Eukaryota; kingdom Viridiplantae; phylum Streptophyta; class Magnoliopsida; order Alismatales; family Araceae; genus Colocasia; species Colocasia esculenta. The sequence continues at coordinate 65,797,323 of CM024763.1, read as the reverse complement.
TCATTCGTCCAGAAAACACAGAACTTGCACATAAAATAACAGAACATACACCCCTTCCCACATGTTATTTCGATGGTTTAAAAATCTGTAAAAATAATAAATCTAAAGATTAAACTATCCTAAACCGATCCCCCATGTCACTTGCCTCTAACCCTCCTTCTGGAGTGGCGAATAGGGATTCAAACATGTCCGTCTTGGTCACAAGGCAGTCCTCCTCTCTGACTTCAATCGCCCAAAACCAGCTTCTAGCATAGCTCCCCCGCTTGGAGAAGCTTCTGACTTCGATGCTTGATGATCCTCCTTGGTCCAGCACGCCTCAAATCGCCCAAACGAAGCTCTGGAACCCTTCTCTCGGCCTTCCTTTTCTCTCTTCCAAAATAGTGCCAAAAAACTCTCCCAAAGGCCAAAACTGGGTGTTATAAAGATCCCTATGCCTTGCCCAAACTTAATCCTAGCCTTTAGATCAGAAACGCACCAAATCTCCCTCTTAAATGCATGGAAATGGCCGGCAATCTCTCGCCCAGAACGGTAACAAAAAAACAGCAAGTCATGTTAACGTCAACTAATCATGTCGTTGACCATGAGGTAGACGTCCATCGATCAGGTCGTCAACTTTCTTGCCCGAAAAACCAAATATTCCAGAAAATAATAAATGACACAATACTTTGTCGTGAACATACAGTAAACGACAATAAATCATGTCGTTAACAGTAGTCAACGTCAGAAGATCTTGACGCCAATCTCATCACAGAACAACATACAACTAAATGCAGAAACACATACACAATTGCATCATACAATTCAATAAGATTTCTAGGGCACTACAATGTACAAGAAGAAAGCCATAGCCACTGCTTGGAACAATGAAAGTGACTCAGACAGTGAGTCAAGCTCCAGCGAAGAAGAAGAAGAAAAGACTAACTTGGCCTTCATGGTAAATATCGATGACAAAGTAACTTCTGACTCATTTTTTACATCTTGTAATGAATCTGATTCTGATAGCTTAGAAGATGCTTTCAATGAACTATACATTAAATATAAAGACGTCTATAAGCTATTAAAAACAACTAAGAAAAATTATGCATGCCTTGAAATAACCAACTCGAATTTAAAATCTGAAACTGAACAACTAGAAAAATAAATTTCTGAACTAAAAAGGAGAAATGAACTACTATGTGAAGATGTAAAAATGAAAAATGAAAAGATATCAAGTTTAGAAAGTCAGGAAACCATTAATAAATTTAAAAATGAAATTAATACACTAACAAAAGATAATGATTACTAGACTGCAACAATTGAAAATTTTACAAATTGAAAATCCTCCTTAATATTAAAAGGAGCAAGAAGATCAGGAAAGAAAAAATATGTTTAGGATATACTCCACCTGATAATGAAGAAACGATTATTTATCCTAAAATTTATCCAATGCCAAAATTCATAGCTAAACAATATCCTAACTATAAATCAAATAGTAATAAAAATAATAAGACAAACAAGATAATAAACAATATCTCTTGCTGCACTCATTGCAATAAACTAGGTCATACTAAAATAACCTGTACAACCAAACATCTAGAATGGATTCTGAAAAGAAACTGTGAAGAAGCTAACCAACCAAGACCTAAAAGAACTTGGGTACCTAAATCTCATTGATTTATTGCAGGGAAGCCTTAGAGCATCAAAGTGGTATCTGGATAGCAGGTGCTCAAGGCATATAACAGGCAATAAAAGACTGTTCTCATATATCAAAGATGAAGAAGGTACAGAAACCTATGGTGATAATGGCAAAGGGTCAGTAATTGGTTGTGGATCAATTGGAAGCCAAGATAGAATTCTGATAGAAGATGTTCTATGCGTCAAAGGACTCAAGCACAACCTAATCAACATCAGTCAACTGTGCGACAAGGGTCATCAGATCAAATTTCAGGAATCTAAGTGTTTGATCATCAAGCATGGTACAACTATTTTTGAAGCCAACAGGGAGAAAAATCTATATGTACTACATCTAGAAGAGTTGAAGGATCAAGACATCTGTCTAGCAGCAAGCAAAGAACAGAATGTTGAACTGTGGCACAGAAGATTAGGACATTGCAACTTGGACGGAATTAGAAAACTGATCTAACATGATCTAGTGGAAGGTCTACCGAAGATAAATTCAAGACTAGACAACATTTGTGAACCATGTGCAAAAGGAATTTATGCAAGATCCTCCTTCAAATCCAAAACAGTAGCTACTACCTCCAAACCATTAGAATTGCTTCATAAAGATTTGTTTGGACCAATGAGAACAACCAGTTTGGGAGGAAAGAATTTCGGATTTGTTATAGTTGAGGATTATTCTGATTTACATGGGTATCATTTCTGGAGCATAAAGATGACACATTTGATAGTTTTGTGAAGTTCAGTAAGCTTGTTCAGAAAGATAAGAAGTTCAATATCATAAGTATCTGATTAGATCACAGAGGAGAGCTTCAGAATGACAGGTTTGCAGAATTTTTTTATGATCTGGGGATTGAACACAATTTCTCAGCACCAAGAATCCCACAGTAAAATGGAGTAGCTGAGAGGAAGAATAGAACACTCTTGGATATGGCTAGAACAATGCTATTGAGTACCATCTTCCAAGATATTTTTGGGCAGAAGCCATAAATACAGCTTGCTACATTATCAATAGAGTCATGATCAGACCTATTTGAAGAAGACTGCATACGAGTTGTACAAGCAAAGGAAGCCCAAGATCAACCATCTCAGAACATTTGGATGCCCTTGTTTCATTCACAACAATGGAAAGAGAGACATTGGTAAGCTGGATCCCAAATCAGATGAAGGTATTTTCATGGGATATATTTCTAAACCTAAAGGTTATAGAGTTTTTAATAAAAGAAGTTTATTAATTGAACAAACTGTGGATGTTATTTTTGATGAGTCTAACCCTTCCATGAGAAAGGAAATCAGTAGTGATGATGAAGATGAAAAAATCATTTCCAAGAAGCTGAAAGAAATAACCATTAAAGATGATGAAGATCCACCCTTGGAAGAACTCCAACAGAAGGATATCATTCATGATGATCTTACAAAGGAATGGAGGTACAAAAAGGATCACCCTGTTGCCCAGATAGCAAGCCCAGAGGGGGGGGGGGTGAATGGATTGCTAAATGCTCTTTTTAAAATAAAACCTGTCAATAAAAATACTTAATAAAGAAACACTAAGATCGATAGTTAGTGTTAGTGAGAGTGAAGACAAACAAGCAAACACATGAACACCAAGAAATTTTTATCCTGGTTCGGACCTCCTATCCCAAGGAGTCTTACGTCCAGTCCCCAAGCAACAACTTGGGATTTCACTAACCAAGGGTACTGTCCCCCTTAAGGACTCTTACATATCCAGCAGTAGCTGGCCTTCTCTTCTAACCCGAAGAGGTACAAGTCAACACCTGATGCAATAGGTCTTCCTTCTTCAATGAAGGGAATAACCACCACCTGTTTCCTACAGGTCTTCTCTTCACAACCGAAGAGGAACACACACAGAGAATGTGAGTAAAAGGCGAATGGCCCCTAGACCAAGCTTATAAGAAATTGCTTGATCTGAGGCTAAATCTGAGAGAAAAAGATTTGCAATAAGAAAATCTCTCAAAACTACACTAGCTCTCTAAAGACTAAGCAAATGAAGAACGGAGAGCTAAAAGCAGGTTCACTGAAAGGAGTGAGCTCTTCTAGTGATACTCGCAAGTGCTTGATGGATTCTATGTGTGTTGCTCAGTATATCTCGCTTGTATTCTATATTCTCGGTGGAGTCATCAGTCTTCTATTTATCTTCTGCAAATTATTTTGACCATTGTAGTAGCCGTTCAGATGCCCGTTGTCTCACAGCTTCATGCTCGTTAGAGAGACTGGTTGTAGGCATCTAGAGGTGAGCTTGCAGCTATACGCGCTTGGATTGGTCCTTGCATCCTCAGGAAATTTTTTTTGAATCCTTTATCCTTTCAACAGGTTGACAGATCCATCTTTGACGTGCTTTACTACAAAATCCCTGCATGCATTAAACACGGATACCTAGACAACTCCTTTTCGTCTACGTTGTCACTCAACCCTGATAGTCGTGTAGTATAATGATATGCTTAAACTAGAAAGGCTATCCAGACATCAAACAAATCAAGACTCTATACGATACATCAAGTAAGCAAGAGGATTTCGTGTGGAATGATCAAGATCTTAATATGCGCGGGAAGGCTTGAACTCCACAAAGTTTTGAAAATATGTTTGAATAGTATGGTTATTATCAGGCTTATCTGAGAAGATGATAATTCATTCAAACCATAATCGTTGTGAAGAGTGTTTTTGTATATGTGAAATCGATTTCATAATCATAATCCATATATTAATGAAATTTTTATGTTGATGTGAATAATGAAATCGTTGTGTGAACAAGACGATGTCCAAGCAAATTGTTATTTGAGAAAATCGTTCCTTGACTAAAAGCAAATCGTTGTTTGAGCAAATCATTCCTTGACTAAAAGCAAATCGTTGTTTGAGCAAATCGTTCCTTGACTAAAAGTAAATCGTTGTTTGAGCAAATCATTATTCAAGTAAAAGCAAATCGTTGTTTAAGTTAAGGTGAATCATTGTTTTGACCAAATTGATGTTGAAGTGATAGCAAATCGTTACAGCGAACAAATCGTTGTGTAACTTACCGAATCGTTATATCGATCAAATTATTATTTAACTTATCAAATCGTTGTTTAACTTATCGAATTGTTACAACGATCAAATCGTTGTTTTAACTTATCGAATCTTTACAGCGATCAAATCGTTGTTTCAACTTATTGAATCGTTACAGCCATCAAATCGTTGTAACGATCAAATCGTTGTTTTACTTATCGAATCGTTACAGCGATCAAATCGTTGTTTTAACTTATCGAATCGATGGTCTATCAAGGAAATTGATGTGTACTTAGAATGTATGCTTTGAACTGTAAATTAACTGTGTGTGAGGATAACTTATAGATTTTTCTTGACTAATTTCTGTGGTTGAACTTTAGAAAAGATTGTTAGAAGATATTTGTTAAGGTTTTTTAATCACCAAAAATTACATATAATAACTAAAATTATATGGGGATGGACTGATCATCACACCCAATAGACAACATCATTGGAGATCCATCAGTCGAAGTAAGAACAAGAGGTAATATTATTCCTTGTGATTATTTAGCATCTGTATCTCAAATAGAGTCGAAGACAGTCAATGAAGCACTGTCTGATGAATCCTGGATTTTAGCCATGCAAGATGAACTTAATCAATTCAGGAGAAATCAGGTCTAGTCCCTTGTTCCAAGATCATCAGGTCATCCTATGATTGACACCAAATGGGTGTTCAGGAACAAGTTGGATGAAGCTGGTGACTGGTTGCTCAAGGCTATTCCCAAGAGGAAGGCATAGATTTCGATAAAACCTATGCACCAATAGCTAGACTAGAGGCTATTCGAATATTGCTTGCTTATGCATCTGCTTTAGATCTAAAACTTTTTCAAATGGATGTGAAATCAGCATTTTTAAATGGTTTTATAAAGGAGGAAGTTTATGTGGAACACCCTCCTGGTTTTGGTGATTCAGATTTTCCAAATCATGTTTTCAAATTGCATATAACATTATATAGTTTAAAACAAGCACCTAGAGCATGGTATGAAAGACTCAGTGTATTTTTATTAAATCATGGTTTTATTAGAGGTCAAGTAGACAACACACTTTTCATTAAATCAAATGCCAATAATATATTACTTGTACAAATCTATGTAGATGATATTATTTTCGGATCTATGATAAATCTCTGTGCAAGTATTTTGAAAAGCTCATACAGGGAGAATTTGAAATGAGCATAATGGGAGAGCTCAACTACTTCCTTGGACTACAAATCAAGCAAAGCAATGAGGAAACTCATATCAGTCAAGCAAAATATACCAAGAAACTGTTAAAGAAATTTGGATTTGAGAATGCCAAACCACTGTCCACTTCCATGAGCACATCAACCAGGTTAGACAGTGATCCGAAAGGTAAGAAAGTTGATCAGAAACTTTATCGAGGTATGATTGGTTCATTGTTTTATCTAATAGCTAGTAGACCTGATATTTTATTTAGTGTATGCATGTGTGCCAGATATCAATCTGATCCTAAGGAATCTCATTTAATATCTGTAAAAGGATCTTTAGATATTTAGCTAAGACTCATAACTTAGGTTTACGGTATCATAAACTTGTGAAACTAGTTTAATTGGATATTCGAATGCTGACTATGCTGGATGTAAAGTAGATAGAAAAATCACCAGTGGTGGTTGTCAATTTCTTGCAGGATGCTTAATCTCTTGGTCTTCAAAGAAACAAAACTCAGTAGCTCTATCAATAGCTGAAGCTGAATATGTAGCCGCTAGGAGCTATTGCACTCAACTCTTTTGGATCAAACAACAGCTTGAAGACTATGGACTGCACGTCAAGACCATCCCGTTGCTGTGTGACAACACAAGTGCTATAAATCTCACGAAAAATCCAGTGCAACACTCAAGGACGAAACATATAAAGGTTATATATCATTTTATTAGAGATCATGTAGCAAATGGTAATATTAGTATTTCATTTGTAGATAAACAAAATCAGTTAGCAGATATCTTTACAAAAGCCTTACCTGAAGAGAGATTTACGTCTCTTAGAAGAGAACTAGGCATGTGCAATTTGTAACAGATATATCTGTACGTAACTGAAATAAAATAATAAATTTTAGAATAAGAGTTATCCTTCCCCTCTAGATTTAAGTAAATCCATTACTTTTTGTGTTATTATCTCCTATTTTGTCATTATCTGTAATAAATGCTCTGCCGTTTCAAAAAGCGACTTTATGTCCTTTCGTTACGATGTGAATCCTTCCCTCACCGATTCACCTTCTCTCTCTCTCTTATCTCTTTTGAGTTGAAAGCCTGTAAAACCATCATCGACTCCAGCATTCCTTTTCGTGCTTTCGAAGAATCTCCCTCTTCTCGCTCAAATTTCTTGAGGGGTTCTGTTCCTCCTTCTCCCACGATCCTCCAGAACTCTTCTTTGCTAGATTCCATGGCTGCTTCTGGGAGTTCTAGCAGTGTGGGTGGCTACAGCTCCACCTTCCTCACAGCAGATCAACTGGAGAGATATCAAGCAGTGAAGATCAAGCTCTGTGGCTACAAGGCAGTGGACGTACATGATCTAGAGAAGCATGGTATGCACAGTGTGGTCGAAGCTCTTCAGAGGCTAAAGTGGACGGGAATTTGTACTATTTCTGAACCAAGCTACCCGCACCTGGCCAAGGCATTTTACACTTGTTTGAAGTCAGAAGAAGATGGTTCTCTTACCTCCTTGGTCAAAGGTAAATCCATTCATATCACTCATGACCTTTTGGAGAGGTTGTTTGGAGTATCTGTTGTAGGGCACAGTTTGGCAAACTCCATAGATATCCATGCTAAGGGGCTAGGGATTATTGGAACAGAGTATAAGTTGAAGGATGGTAAGATTGACATCAACCAGTTCCATGTGTCCAACAGAATTTTGCACTTCATAGTTTGTCAGATTTTGGTACCCAGGAGTGCTACCTTTTCTTTATGCACTAAAGGAGATGCTGATATGATGTTCTGGGCCGTTCAGAAACAAGCTATCAACATGGCTCATATTATAATAGAAGGGATGAAGTCTGCGACTGAAGTTATTTGGGACAAAAAGAACAAATTAGCAGTATCCCTTCCCTATGCCTATTTACTTACAAGAATTTTCAGCCATTTTGAGATTGATTTGAAGGGAGAATTGTTGGAGAAGATGGGTAAGCCCATTCGGACCAGAAATTTGAAGAAGAGTGGTTTTTCAATGGTAGGAAATTTGTGGACAAAGACCTCGGTGACAGAAGGAGAAGCCATCATTGGAGAAGCATCTGAAGCTCCACCAGTTCAAGAAGAAGAAGCTATAGTAAGAGAGGATGAGCCTTCTGCATCTAAAAGGAGGATTGAAAATATTGCACCAGAACTTATTGAGCCCTTTGGGCAACCTTCTAAAGGTGTGATTCCTCCTCAAGCTCCCAAACCTGATGATATTCCAGAATCAGTTTTTGATCAGTTGGTCGGTGTTGCTCACACTGAGGGGGAGCATGAAGATACTCTTATGGAGGAAACCCCTAGTGTTCAGGTTGCTGAAGTTATTGTTGAAGGAAGTCAGGAAGAAGCTATTCCAGAGGATGTGGCACCAGGCCACTCTAAAGATGCTCTCATGGAGGATGCTCCTACTCAGGGGGAGCCTGCTACTCAGGGGGGAGCCAATTGCTAGTGCTCCTGTAGATCAGTTTCAAGAAGGTCTAGTTGAAGACACTTTGGATGAGGATGTTGAGCCAGCTGTCAGCTCTGGAGAAAAAGGTAAGGGTGTTGCCATAGGAATTCCCATGCTCACCAAGAAGGCACACCATAAATCCAGGAAGAAGTAGATTCATGTGCATTTGGAGCCAGACATTGCTAGACTGAATGCTCAAGGAGAGATCTTGTGCTCTTTGCAATCTGATGTAACTTCGATATTTCTCAGTCAGAGCACTGAAGCCAAAGAACTTGGAGCAATAAATTCTGAGCTCCAGGAAATGAGAAGAGATTTAGGGAGCTTGACGAAATTGGTCACAGACCTGGGAGATTTTGTGAGCGTGCACTTATCTACTCCAGCCCCTCATGTTCCATCTGAATCAGCTCCAATAGAAGTTGCAGGGCCATTAGGGCCATCTTTTGAGGAATCCAGGCCATCAGGGCCATCTTTTAAGGAATCCGGGCCATCTTTTGAGGGATCAAGGCCACCAGGGCCATTTGTAGAGGAATCTGGGCCACCAGGGCCATTAGTGGAAGAATCTGAGCCTTCAGTGGAAGAATCAGGGCCATCAGGGCCATCTGTGGTTGAAGTTGTTGCAGTTGGGCCATCAGAGCAAGTGGAATCAGTGGCAGGGCCATTTGAGCCTCAAGTTCTTGTACAGGAAGCTATTGTGCCCCCAGAGCCTTCTGATCATCCCAGTCTTCAGACTCCAGCCCCTTTCTCTCCACCTATCTCCTTCACTGCACCACCTGCTCCTGAACCCTCCAAGAAACCCCTTCCAAAACACATTTTTTCTCCTACTCCTTTCCCTGCTGCCTCCTCTTCCTCACCTATTCCTTCCTCTTCCATTCCTCCTCCACCTATTGAAGCACATCCTGCCTCCTCCTCTTCTACTAGTCCCTCCTCTGCTGGACCATCTACACAACCTCCTCCTACTTCATCTTTTGCCTCTCTTCATCCACCTACTCCACCCTCCTTCATCATTATCATTCCTGAGGGTGCTAGTATCATTCTCCATACTGTGCAAGACATCAATGATGAGTTTGAAGAAGCCATCCTCTGCACAATTCTTTCTGTTTCTGCCCATATCCACAGGGCTGAATCTCAGCCTTCTTCCAGTCCTACCTCCAAGAAAAGGAAGACCTCTACAGGGCTTATTTTCCCTTCTTCTCAAACTCTCTTTCCTCCTCTTTGGTACTCTCTTTCTGTTGTCCACAGATGAAAGACTCTATATTCTGAATATCTCCGAAAGTGTACTTTTGCTGCCACTTTTGGTCTACCCTACCTCAATCTATCCAAACATCTCAATATCATTCTTCCTATTTTTCTTATCCCTAAGCCTGACCAAGCAAAAATCCTTTCTTCTACTGAGTCCAAGACTGAGGATCAATGGGCCAGGGCTAATAATGCTATCTACAGAAAATTTGAGGTTGTCAGGGCCAACATCTTTCCACCCTCAGACCATCCTCACACCCTGTCTGAGTGGTTTGTCTGCCAGCACAAATCTACCTGGGGCCCTGTCATTCAGAAAGAAATCAAACTGGTTAGGCATTTCCAGATGTATCAAGACTATTGTTTTGTACATTGCCTTCCAGAAGTTCAGCATGGCCAGTTCAGTGCAACCATTGCTCAGCTCCGCACAGAAAATCCAGTCAATGTCCCTCTCCAGGTTAACTTTGCAACTTTAAAGATGTTTGAGGTTGTTTTTCTCCCTAAGCTACACTTTCTTCTTATGGACTCTGATGTGGGTCCTATCATCTTTGAGAGATTTGCCAGAGTTATGGCATGTATTTTTGTTCAGAGGGGAGCTCCTCTTGCTTTTCACTGATTCCTGTTCAGAGAATACTAAAGAGGCTTCATCAAGTCCTCTGTTTTAGCTCCACTGCTAGCCGAATCTGAAAGATTTTTCAACTCTGACTGGTGTAGAGTCTATCATGAGTCAGCCTTTCAGCTTGAGAAGCTGAATTCCTCCTTATCCCAGTCAAATCAGTTGACTCTCTCTCCCGAGCAGTTCATGGAGCTCAACTCCATAAACCTGGTCTCAGATCCTTATTCAATTTGGATTGAAAGATACAAGGTTTTTGTAACTCTGCAGAAGGATTTGTTTGCTCACAAGCTTCACTATCCTATCTCCATTGACAAATTCCTTCAGCATGCCAATTTTGGGACTGCTGGACTCTACAAATCAACACTCAATAATCAGGAGTACACTAAATTCCTTGAAGAGCAGAGGCTACTCCACATTAAGAGACTTAGTCCAGATATGGGGCCATCATATGATATTAGTTGGGGTGTATTTAGAGATCTTTTTGAAGAGCAGGAAGTCAAAGCTTGGCAGCTTATTACTCGCCATACTTCCCGTCTGTCTCTTGCCTTCTACATGTCTTCCCCCCCCTAATGAATAAAATTTCCCTCCTTGGCACCCATTTATCTTTGTCTTTCTCTATTTCATCCTCTGTTTATCTACTTATTTTTGCTTAATGACAAAAAGGGGGAGAAAATGTTCTGAAATACATACTTTAAAATTTTTCACAAATTTGTTTTAGCTTTTTATATGTATGCAATTCTTTATGTTTTGTCATCACCAAAAAAGGGAGATTGATGATCAGTCCATCTCCATATAATTTATTCTTTATATATATATTTTTGGTAATTAACAAAACCCTGAATATTATTTTCTAACATCATTTTCTGAAGTTTATCAACAGGCAATAATTCAAACAAAATCAGTAAGTTATCTACACTCACTGTTCTATGAAGTTCATTACATATGTTTTTGTCTAAGTAAACATTGACTTCCATGTGATAGCTAACAACGATTTCCTCAGTAGAACATCGATTTTGGTTTTACAACGATTTCATAGAAAACATCGATTTCACTTAAGTAACGACTTCATAATTAGAACATCGATTTCGGTTTTACAACGATTTCATAGAAAATATCGATTTCACTTAAGTAACGAATTCATAATTAGAATATCGATTTCGGTTCTACATCGACTTCATACTTAAACAACAATTTCCTCAGTAGAACATCGACTTCGTTTCTACATTGACTTCATACTTAAACAACGATTTCCTCAGTAGAACATCGATTACATTTCTACATCGACTTCATACTTAAACAACGATTCCTTCAGTAAAACATCGATTTCGTTGCTGCATCGGCTTCATATGAAACAACAACTTCGTTCTATAATGATTTCACTTAAACATCAATTTCGGTAGAAGATCGAGTTCATGTGAAACAATGACTTCACTGAAACAAGGACTTCGTTTCTACAACGATTACACTTAAACATCAATTTCGGTAGAACATCAACTTCATGTGAAACAACGACTTTACTGAAACAACGACTTCATTTCTACAATGATTACACTTAAACATCGATTTCGGTAGAACATCGACTTCATGAGAAACAACGACTTTACTAGAACATCGACTTCATTTCAAACAACGATTTCATCTACACATCAATTTCAGTTAAACAACGATTTCATCTGCATATTGATTTCAATTAAACAACGATTTCATATGTACACCGACTTCAGTTAAACAACGACTTTATATAGAATATCGATTTCATAACATGGATTATGTTCACATCGACTTTGTTTCAACATGAATTACATTCTCACATGGATTATAGTTATAACATCAATTTCATATCCACATCGACTCTCTCTGATCACAGACTATCTCCAAACATCAACTCTCTTTTAGATAACGATTATGTTTTAGACAGCTGTTAAATATTTCTATTTAAATTCTTCTCAGACATTCTTAAAAAACATTCCACATGATATTCAAATATATTTTCAAATCTCTGTGGATTTCAAGTCTTCCCGCGGATCATGTTGTATCCAGTGCACTCTAACATTTATTATGATGGTACAATATCTCTACATGATATATCTCTTACTTACTCATAAAGCAATGCTTTATTGAATGATAGAATGGAGTTTCCTTTTTAGTGCATCCTCCTATAACATGACTACTAATGTTGACTGACAGTTTAGACCAAGATAAGTTGTCTATGCTTCAGCATTTATTGTGTGTAGGGTTTTAGTAGAAACACACGTTACATAGTTGGAATTGTCAACCTATCAGAAGAAATAAGAGATTCAAAAAATCTTCCTCTGAGTAAGTGCCTATTCCAGCATTTATTGGCTGCAGGTTCTCTTGCTCCATACTTCGGACCAGACACTCTAACGTGCATGAAGATGTGAGACAACAGATACTTCAATGGTCAAAATCTTTTAAAGAAGATAAATAGAAAACTGGTGACTCCATGCAAGTGATTTTTTTTTGAGAACTTTTCAAGCTTGCATTATGAAGTTCTTAGTCTCCCATAAGAAAGAAGAAGAGCTAAGTCGTCCATTCAAACCTTCTTTTAGCTCTTAGCTCTCCATAGTAAATTGTTTAGTCTTTGAGATCTTGTGTAGATCTGAGAGAGCTCATTGTGTGAAAATCCTTGTCTCTCAGACTTTACCTCAGATCAAGCAGTTTGTATAAGCTTGATCTAGGAGCCATCCATTCTCTACTCATTCACCTTGAGTGTTCCTCTTCGGTTGTGAAGACACCTGCTATTGAGTGGGTGGTTATTCCCTTTGGTAAGAAGGAAGACCTATTGCATCAGGTGGGTTAGTGCCTCTTCGGGCAGAGAAGAGAAGGCCAGCTGTGCCTGGATGTGTAAGTGTCCTTAAGGGGGACTGTACTCTTGCTTAGTGAAATCCCAAGGTGTTGCTTGGGGACTGGACGTAGGACTCCTTGTGATAGGAGATCCGAACCAGGATAGAATTCCTGTTGTCTGTGTGATTGATCTTTTTGTGTTTGATTTACACTAACTCTAACCATCGAACTTAGTGTCTTCTGTTAAGCGTATTTACAGGAATATTCTAAAAGAAAATTTTAGCAATCCATTCACCCCCCCCCCTCTCTGGGCTTGCTATCTGGGCAACACAAGGATGGCATATATGTTGATCCCTCCAAAGTTGAAGTTGTGCTTAATTGGGAGAGACAAACAATGTCACTGAGATCAGAAGCTTTTTAGAATTGACTGGCTATTACAAGCGGTTCATAAAAGACTTCTTCAAAAATGTTGTACCTCTCACTCGCCTTACTCGGAAGGAGAACCCCTATGTCTAGAGCAAGGAGTGTGAGAAAAGCTTCCAAACCTTAAAGGAGTGTTTAACCTTAACCATGTTCTCGCTCTCCCTATAGAAGGGGAAAGTTTCTCAGTCTATATCGATGCTTCGAAAATTGGTTTAGGTTGTGTGCTGATGCAGAAAGAGAAAGTCATCGCTTATTCTTCAAGACAACTAAAGACTCATGAAGTCAACTACTATGTACATGATCTAGAGTTGGCTGCTGTGGTCTTTGAACTAAAGATCTGGAGACATTATTTATGTGGTGAGCAATTCACTATCTACTCAGATCACAAAAGCTTGAAGTACTTATTCTCTCAAAAAGAACTCAACATGAGACAAAGGAGATGGCTAGAATATCTAAAAGACTTTGAATTCAACATCAAATTCCATCCAGGCAAAGGTAATGTTGTGGCTGACGCTCTTAGTATGAAGCCTATGGCATCCCTATCTTGTCTAATTCTTGGCGAGATGCAACTGCTAGAACAATTCGCCAGGTTAGACTTAAATATTGAACACATAGATGATCGAGTCTTGGTTGCTAATATCAAGATTCAATTTGACTTACATATGGAGATCAAAGATCAATAGGATAATGATCCATTCATGGTTTGCATTAAGGAGACCTCAGTAGAGAAGGCAGATTTTACTATGACCGAGGATGGAAGATTGGTATTCCAAGGTAGAACATGTATACCTGACGATGAAGATCTCAAGAGGAAGCTAATGGATGAAGCTCATAAAACCAAGTACACTATTCATCCCGGCGCTACCAAGATGTATCAAGACATGAAAAGAACATTTTGGTGGCCAAACATGAAAAGGAAAGTTGCTAAGCATGTTGCTCATTGTCTTACTTGTCAACAGGTAAAGGCAGAACACCGGCACCCTGCAGGTATACTAAGGCCTCTAGAAATCTCAAAGTGGAAGTGGGATAGCATTGGCATGGACTTCATCATGGGTTTACCTAGGACTCGTGGTGGACTCGATGCCATATGGGTTATTGTGGATAGACTAACTAAGTCTACACACTTTCTGTCAATTAAAAGTAAGTGGACTGTGGACGTATTTGTTGACCAGGTTGCAAGCCCAAAGGGGGGGGGGGGGGGGGATGGGTTGCTTCTAGAACATCTTAAAATTTTCCTACTTAAAATAACTTCAGATAGAAACACACTAAGTGCAGGTGTTAGAGTTAGTGAGCAGTGGAAGTAAGATAAAAACAATCACACAAAAATGCACAAGGATTTTTATCTTGGTTCGGACCTCCAATCATCAGGAGTCCTACGTCTAGTCCACATGAAACTACTTGAGATTTCACTAACTAAGGGTACAGTCCCCCTCAAGGACACTTACACATCCATCACCTGCTAGCCTTCTCTTCAACCCACCAAGAGACAATACAACCACCTGTAGCAACAGGTCTTCCCTTCAGCAAGGGGAACAAAACCACTACTCACAACAGGTCTTCTCTTCTCACAGAAAGAGGAAAACTCTTAAAGAAGAGTTGAAGGGATGACCCCTAGATCAAGCTTATACAACTTATCTTTGCTTGATCCGAGGCACAAACTGAGAGAAGAAGAATATAGACTATAATGCTATCCTCTCAGAACAACGGGCTCTCAAAGAAAAGAAGTGAGGGCTTCAGGAGAGCTTGGAGCAGATGGACTTGGAGTGAAGGTGCACTACTCTCAATGGTGGTTGTGAAGGCTTTTGTCAATCCGCATGTATTGCTTGTGTGTAGCACCCTGAAAAATTTAGTAATTTAAAATTTTAAATAAATGGAAATAAATAATTTTCACATTATCGGAATGCTTAAAACATATGTACCATTATCGTATGTGCAAGAACACATCAGAAAATTCCAAAAAATTATAAATCAACCCCAAAAAATCATTCTTAAATGTTCCACGAAGAAATTCGTGCAACGAAAAATCCAATTGCCCTAGTGTGTGTCACACGGAGATCAATTATCCAAATTAGGAAACAAGTCGGAAAACTGTTAACACGTAAATATGACACGACCATAAATTAAATAACGCATTGGAAAGACTTCCAACATCACGAATAGATGACCCATTATTAGAATTGGGCCAATGGACAACATTTGGCCCAAGAATCAAATGAAGCAAGAAAATGCATAGAAATTTGCAACCCTAAATAAGCTGAAATTAGAAAGAGGCAATTAGGGTAAACATTGGATGCAATAATGCTCTCTTGGCAACACAAATTCGTGCCTATCCATCCTTGGAGGTTGCTTGATGGCCAAGACACTCCAATGGGGGAAGAGATCTTCAAAACATGGAAGGGGGCAAGCTAGAACCTCAACTCTTCTTTCCTTGTTGCAATATGACTTCTAAAAGCCATAGATGCATAAATACTCTCCACAAAACCCTAGGGGATGAGTTGTACATCTTGTTGAGGTCGTGTAGAGGAGCTCTTGGCGACTGGGGAGTAGGAGATCGGCCACACCAAGCTCATCTTCTTCCCCGTTGCATCTGCTACGACCTGTGCAAACCGTCCAATTGGAGTTGACCAAAGGTAGGTCAAACCTAAATCACATCATGCAAGACTTATACCCCTGGAACGAGGGTCAAGTCTAGTTCCTAACCCAACTGGAATGCGCAATTTTCATGCAGTATACTGGGTGTAGTTAGCGCTCTCCTCCAAGTGGTCTGAACGCGGGTTTTCTGAAAAAACATGACTTCTTCAACCAAGAAGGTAGGTTTTCTCGGGCCAAACCTTAATAAAACATATACCAATGTGTAGAACATCGAGTCTACTTTCATGTCCAAGTGGTTTCATCGAATTTCATTGAGTACATCTTGAGTTATAAGCGTTTTCCATGAGTCGTGCACTGTTAGGGCTTTTCAAATTCTTCATGTGTTGCATGTGATTCTAGACCGAATTAGATCCAACCACTACAAGAAAATGCGCTATTTCCGACGGACTGAATCCGTCGGAAATCCGTCGGTATTCCGTCGGAAAAGGAGCCTTCCGACCGCTTTCCGTCCAAAGCTCGTCGGAAACTTTCTGTCGGAAATACTTGGTCAGAAATTTCCGACGGATGACAATTCCGTCGGAATTCGGTCGAAACCTCCGACAGATATAATCCGTCGGTAAAGCCGTCAGTATTTTCCGACGGAATTGCCGACGGTGTTTAGCCATCCGTAATTTATCAGTTCCGACGGATACTTATCCGTCGGCCAATCCGTCAGTATTTTTCAACGGAATTACCGACGGTGTTTAGCCGTCGGTAATTTATCAGTTCCGACGGATACATATCCGTCGGCCAATCCGTCAGTACTTTCCGAAGGTATTACCGACGGTCTTTTTCTGTCGGTAATTTATAAGTTCCGACATATACTTATCCGTCGGAAAATCGTCGGAAAATACACATATATATTTTTTTAAATAGGCAAACAAAAATGATTTGTCAACATTGCTACAATGTCAAACCTGCTACAATATTTATAAATTTAACAAATACTAACAATCAACATAAAATCATAAAATACAATAAATATAAAATCATATAGAATAATGAATACAAAAATCAACATAGATCTGCTGGATCGTCTGCTGTCCCTGCCTCGTCATCGTCTGGAGCTGGTTCCTATATTAAAACAAATTAAAATGAGAAACATTAATAATAAATAAAAGACATACAGTATTTTCAAAAATGAAATTTAAAACATGTGATTATTTCTCAAGCTTAATACAATACTATTTTTAGATCATCATTTTCTTGGGTGTTTTTAGATCCGTCCTTTGAATGCCCAACCCAATACGGAGATCCAAATTGGATTCCGTCAGTTCCCACACGTCACTTTAACCCACCCGGTCGTGTCGGAGAAAACGGCACGTCGATCGGATCCCTATTTGGGATTTTAGACCCCCGGGTTGCGTCTTTTAACCATTTATATATGCTTGGCCGTGTTTTTAGATCCGTCCTTTGAATGCCCAACCCAATCCGGGGATCCAAATTGGATTCCGTCAGTTTCTACACGTCACTTTAACCCACCCGGTCGTGTCGGAGAAAACGGCACGTCGATCGGATCCCTATTTGGGATTTTGGACCCCCGGGTTGTGTGTTTTAACCTTTTATATATACTTGCCTGTTTTTAGATCCGTCAATTGAATGCCCAACCCAATCCGGGAATCCAAATTGGATTCCGTCAGTTTCTACACGTCACTTTAACCCACCCGGTCGTGTCGGAGAAAACGGCACGTCGATTGGATCCATATTTGGGATTTTGGACCCCCGGGTTGCGTGTTTTAACCATTTATATATGGTTGACCGTGTTTTTAGATCCGTCCTTTGAATATCCAACCCAATCCGGGGATCCAAATTAGATTCTGTCAGTTTCTACACGTCACTTTAACCCACCCGGTCGTGTACGGCACGTCAATCGGATCTCTATTTGGGATTTTGGACCCCCGGGTTGTGTGTTTTAACCTTTTATATATACTTGCCTGTTTTTAGATCCGTCAATTGAATGCCCAACCCAATCCGAGGATCCAAATTGGATTCCGTCAGTTTCTACACGTCACTTTAACCCACCCGGTCGTGTCGGAGAAAACGGCACGTCGATTGGATCCCTATTTGGGATTTTGGACCCCCGGGTTGCGTGTTTTAACCATTTATATATGGTTGACCGTGTTTTTAGATCCGTCCTTTGAATGCCCAACCAATCTGGGGATCCAAATTGGATTCCGTCAGTTTCTACACGTCACTTTAACCCACCCGGTCGTGTCGGAGAAAACGGCACGTCGATTGGATCCCTATTTGGGATTTTGGACCCCGGGTTGCGTGTTTTAACCATTTATATATGGTTGACCGTGTTTTTAGATCCGTCCTTTGAATGTCAACCCAATCCGGGGATCCAAATTGGATTCCGTCAGTTCCCACACGTCACTTTAACCCACCCGGTCGTGTCGGAGAAAACGGCATGTCGATCCGATCCCTATTTGGGATTTTGGACCCCGGGTTGCGTGTTTTAAACATTTATATCTGTTTGACCGTGTTTTTAGATCCGTCCTTTGAATGCCCAACCCAATCCGGAGATCCAAATTAGATTCCGTTAGTTTCTACACGTCACTTTAACCCACCCGTTCGTGTCGGAGAAAACGGCACGTCGATCGGATCCCTATTTGGGATTTTAGACCCCCGGGTTGTGTGTTTTGACCCTTTATATATACTTGGGTGTTTTTAGATCCGTCATTTGAATGCCCAACCCAATCCGGAGATCCAAATTGGATTCCGTCAGTTCCCACACGTCACTTTAACCCACCCGGTCGTGTCGGAGAAAACGGCACGCCGATCCGATCCCTATTTGGGATTTTGGACCCCCGGGTTGTGTGTTTTGACCCTTTATATATATACTTGGTGTTTTTTAGATCCGTCAATTGAACGCCCGACCCAATCCGGAGATCCAAATTGGATTCCGTCAGTTCCCACACGTCACTTTAACCCACCTGGTCGTGTCGGAGAAAACGGCACGCCGATCCGATCCCTATTTGGGATTTTGGACCCCCGGGTTGTGTGTTTTAACCATTTATATATGGTTGACCGTGTTTTTAGATCCGTCCTTTGAATGCCCAACCCAATCCGGGGATCCAAATTGGATTCCGTCAGTTTCTACACGTCACTTTAACCCACCCGGTCGTGTCGGAGAAAACGGCACGTAGATCGGATCTCTATTTGGGATTTTGGACCCCCGGGTTGTGTGTTTTAACCTTTTATATATACTTGCCTGTTTTTAGATCCGTTAATTGAATGCCCAACCCAATCCGGGGATCCAAATTGGATTCCGTCAGTTTCTACACGTCACTTTAACCCACCCGATCGTGTCGGAGAAAACGGCACGTCGATTGGATCCCTATTTGGGATTTTGGACCCCCGGGTTGCGTGTTTTAACCATTTATATATGGTTGACCGTGTTTTTAGATCCGTCCTTTGAATGCCCAACCCAATCCGGGGATCCAAATTGGATTCCGTCAGTTTCTACACGTCACTTTAACCCACCCGGTCGTGTCGGAGAAAACGACACGTCGATTGGATCCCTATTTGGGATTTTGGACCGCCGGGTTGCGTGTTTTAACCATTTATATATGGTTGACCGTGTTTTTAGATCCGTCCTTTGAATGTCCAACCCAATCCGGGGATCCAAATTGGATTCCGTCAGTTCCCACACGTCACTTTAACCCACCCGTTCGTGTCGGAGAAAACGGCACGCCGATCCGATCCCTATTTGGGATTTTGGACCCCCGGGTTGTGTGTTTTGATGCTTTATATATACTTGGGTGTTTTTTAGATCCGTCAATTGAACGCCCGACCCAATCCTAAGTATATGAAATTAATACTAATACTGACCTGAGCTGCTGGCTGTGTGGGGCGTACTCCCTGCATTATTGAGATGAACTGCTGAACCATATCGCTGAACTGCGTCTGTAGCTGTACCCGCTGCGTCTCTATCTCTACCCGCTGCGCCTGTAGCTCTACCCGCTGCGTCTGTATCTTTTCCCGCTGCGTCTGTAGCTCTGTACGTAGCTCCTCCCGAATGATGCCTCTAATGTCCTCTACACCACTGACGGGCGGCGCAGAAGATGAACTCGCGTGTGCCGGAGGAGCGATCGAACTGGCATATGAGGACAACACTCGATGAGTATCAAGGCTGTCCCCAAAGCCGTACACTCGACCCTTCCTCGGCACTCCCGCTGCCTCGACCCAAGCGTCGCATCCAAATCTGGCTGGGGAGTGCCCTCTGTGTAGCGCTCCGCCATCGTCCTGTCGTACGTCTCCTGTAAAATAATTTAAAATTAAATTATTGAAAACAAATTACTTTAATATCATAATTGAATTCATAATTTAAAGCTTGACTTACAGCAATCGTGCGGGCACTGTCGGTAACATAGTCATCCGTCCCCTTCCGCTTATGAGTCCGGTCAAATAACTCGCGGAAAGTAGGGGCACGCTCCAGGTCGTGATGCTTAAAATTCAACAAAATTAGTTAGTTTCACAATAATAATCTATATGTATATATGAATCGAACAATAAAATACTTAACAATTTTTTACTGTGGGTCGCATAAGATACAGATCCACTAGTATGCACATTCTTCTCCGGTTGAGTTGGTCTGTTGCGTATTGCCGCCTGTGACCGCTGCTGCCATGGTCCAGCAGCCCAACGCGCGCAAAGGGACTCCCAATAGTCCCTCCGCAGCCAAACAGGGCCGTAATCCACCCAAGCCATAGGATCCCGGTTGCCTGTGGTCTTCATTGCCTTGTCCCGTACCTCCCACATCGACTTTCTTAAATTAGTCTGGGCCGTAATCTCCCAGACGGCTCGAGCCCGAGGGAGATCCTCGGGTCTCGTGAACGCGAACCTCCGCTGTAAAGAAATAAAATTAATCAACGTTCTGCAATAAACCCAAATTAATAATAATTGAATAAATGACTTCAACTCTTCTAAAAAATAAAAATACCGTAAACATGTCAAATAATAAATCCTGGACTGGCACCGGGAAGTCTCTCCATGCATCCACTGGTCCTGGAATATGTGCGTGGACCAGCGTCGTAATATAGCGGGAAGCAGGACTGGGATCTATCTTCCCCCTGCAATTCCACATTAATTTTATACATGAAATGTATATCCCAAATAACAAATACAGTAACACTGAGATGATGAACTTTACCCTGAGATCCAGCATGGTTGTCGTCCTGGTAGCTGAGGCCCCTCCTCAGCTGCTGGATGCTGGCTCTCCACCTCTGTTGAAAACAATTTAGTACACTTTTATTGTATAAATTGCAAGAGACAAAGGTGGCACTGCTCGGATGGTCGACAGGGAGGCAGTCCCTCTGCTAGAAATTTACCTGTCGCTGGGACGACGGGCGTGGACGGGGAGGCAGTCCCTGCAAAATTTCATACACATTAGAAATTATGAATTTCAAATAAACAAGAATATAGAAATTTACCTGTCGCTGGGACGACGGGCGTGGACGGAGAGGCAGTCCCTGCAAAATTTCATACACATTAGAAATTATGAATTTCAAATAAACAACAATGTAGAAAATTACCTGTCGCTGGGACGACGGGCATGGACGGGGAGGCAGTCCCTGCAAAATTTCATACACATTAGAAATTATGAATTTCAAATAAACAAGAATATAGAAATTTACCTGTCGCTGGGACGACGGGCGTGGACGGAGAGGCAGTCCCTGCAAAATTTCATACACATTAGAAATTATGAATTTCAAATAAACAACAATGTAGAAAATTACCTGTCGCTGGGACGACGGGCGTGGACGGGGAGGCAGTCCCTGCAAAATTTCATACACATTAGAAATTATGAATTTCAAATAAACAACAATATAGAAATTTACCTGTCGCTGGGAAGACGGGCGTGGACGGGGAGGCAGTCCCTATAAAATTGTATGTACGTTAGTTCTCGTGAAATCAATATAAACAATAATACCCATATGGTTTTTTGTGTACATATGCATATACCTGTCGCGGACCTGGAGGCAGACGTGGACGGGGAGGCAGTCCCTCTGCCAACGGACGTGGCAACCGTCCGACTGCGTCCTCCACGTACCATATCTCTATTGATACAAATAAAGATATAGCAAGTCATCAGCACTCAATTTGAAGTAGCAATTTATTATGAACATGTAATTAACAACAACACCAATTTCTTACAAAATATGCAGTATATTATCTATATTCATCATCAGATGCTGAAGACATGTTTAATTCAGCATCATCTTCATCATCATCCTGGAATTCATCCTCATCATCTTGGGAGTCTTCCTCCACATCAGACTCCACCTCCCGCTCAGCGACATTTGGGTCAACTTCTTCTTGTTCATTATCCTTATGTAAGCAAATTGTTTCATTTATATCATGAACATTGTACTGCGTAGAAGCTGCCAACTCTCGTGCGTCACTCCGATCTGATTGGAAAAAGTTGTCATTAACACCTTCGAGCTCATCATCAGTCGGGAGAAGCTCATACTCAGGGAATAGTCTTGATTTCACTCTACATGCAGCCCACCAATCTCTTAATTTGAGGGATGTATAATTTGAATAATAAACTTGTTGGGCTTGTGCCGCCAGGATGAATGGCTCATATGTACTCAATTTGGACTTATGCTTCACATCGATTAATCCATATGTTGTGTCATGACGAATAGATGTCGGGTCAAACCAATGACACTTGAACAGAAATACATTGTTGTCTTGTCCCAAAAATTGCAGTTCAATGACTTCTTCGAGAATGCCATAATAGTCAATTTCATTTTCATTGTAGGCACTTCCCTTCACACATACGCCGTTGTTCATCGTAGACTTATTCCGTCCATAATCTCTCGTGTGAAATCTGTATCCATTCACAATGTAGCCTGGATAGACACGTACAATCTTCGAGGGGCCAAAACTGATCTGTTGTACTCTTGAATCGGGAATGAAGCCTTGTTCAACCTATTATGAGATAAATAGACAAACATTGAATAAATGACTTCAACTCAGTCTGCATAAAAACATAACACTTATGTTTCAAAATAATTAGACACATACTCGAGATCTTAACCAAGTAGGAAAAGACTTCTCCCGTTCCTTTTCAACCTGCACGTCAGTTAGACGTGGATTCCGTCGCAATATGACCGATTCAAACTCTCTGCAATGTAAATGTCACACAACCGTTAGGTTCTGTAGCAATGCACGCAAATGATGACGAATAAGCGTGGAGAGCTTACTGAATGTAGGGTTCTAGTTCTTCGCAATTCATGAACACGTAGATCTCCGCAGCTACCAACTCTCTGTCTTGGAGTGCGCGAGTAGATGAAGATCCGAACGCCCGTCCGGGACACTTGAATACAGAGAGTCGGTTTGACACCTCGGAATCTCCACCATCATCATTACGTGGAGGTTGAGTGCGTCGGGTTCGTATTTCCGTGTCAAAGTACATCGAACAGAAGTTCGATATCTCCTCAATGAGGTACGCCTGAGTAATGGAGCCCTCAACTTGTGCTTTGTTGCGGACTTTCATCTTAAGATCGTGCATGCACCTACGACAATAATTCAAATGCATACATAAGTAATATAAAAGATCATCGTAATGGCAATAAATTGAGATGTAGAAATATACCTCTCAAACGGATACATCCATCGAAATTGTACTGGTCCTCCGACCCTTGCCTCATATGGTAAATGGATGATCAGGTGCTCCATTGAATCAAAGAATGCTGGAGGAAATATCTTCTCTAATTTGCAGACTGTCTGAATTATATTTTGCTCTATATTTTGCAAGTCATGAATTTTGAGTTCTGATGCAGATAAAATCCTGAAGAATTGACTCAGCTCAGTCATTGCTCCCCATATTTGTTTCGGCAACAACTCACGAAAAGCAAGAGGCATCAGTCTTTGCATGAAAACATGGCAGTCATGACTCTTCATTCCGTATATTTTTCCCTCGTTGACATTTACACAACGCGCAATATTCGAGACATATCCATCCGGAAATCTCAATTGCTTTAACCATTGCAACACTTCCTTAATCTGTCTGGCCCCAAGCACATATGCAGCTTTAGGTTGCACCACTTTTCCTTGAACATGCTGTAGCTCTAGTTCTGGACGTTTGCAAAGTACTTTCAAATCGAAATGTGCCTTGACGTTATCCTTCGTTTTACCTTTGACGTCCATAACTGTGTTGAACACATTATCAAAAACATTCTTCTCTATATGCATGACGTCTAGGTTATGACGTATCAAAAGTGTTGACCAATAAGGCAATTCCCAAAAAATGCTTTGCTTCACCCAATTGTGATCCTTCCCAAAGCCAGGGATTTGTCGGGTACTACCAGCCAGTTGTGTTACAGTCGGTAAGTTTGGACCCGCCTCGCCATATTTCCACCAGACACCCGTTCCATATCTACCTCCTCCATCACAGTTGTATTTTTCATAAAAGAATCCTTTTGCTTTCGGAAAGGATGGTCACTGGGTAGAAACCGCCGATGACAATCGAACCAACAAGATTTTCCCCCAGATTTCAACACAAATGATTTAGAATCCTCCATGCAATAAGGACATGCCAACCTCCCATGTGTGCTCCAGCCAGATAACATGCCGTAGGCTGGAAAGTCACTTATTGTCCACATTAATGCAGCCTTCAGATTGAAATTCTATTTTCTGGATGCATCATAAGACTACACACCATCTGACCATAACAATTTCATCTCATCAATCAACGGTCTGAGATATATGTCTATATTCTTTCCTGGACTTTTTGGACCCGGAATCAGCAATGAAAGGAACAGATTCTCACGCTTCATGCACATGCCTGGCGGAAGGTTATACGGTGTTAGGAATACTGGCCAACATGAGTAAGATGCCACCGAGCCTCCGAAAGGATTGAAACCATCTGTGCATAAACCAAGCCGTACGTTGTGTGGATCCCTTGAGAAGTAAGGATGAGTACGTCTAAAATGAGCCCAAGCTTCACCATCGGCAGGATGACTCATTTCACCTTCGTCGCGACGGACTCTTTCCGCATGCCATGTCATATGTCCAGCTGTCCTCGAGGACATGAACAATCGCTGCAATCTGGGTGTGATAGGAAAGTACCGCAATGACTTATACGGAACATCCTTCTGCTTTGACTTGTCCCCTCTCTTGGGCTTGAACCTATCATGCTTACAAATACAGCATGATGTCTTATCTGCATCCTCTTTGTAGTACAGCATACAGTGATTCGGACATGCATCAATTTTCATAAAACCAAGCCCCAAATCATTCACCATCTTCTTCGCACGGTAAAAGTCAGCAGGTAACCTCTCTGATTGAGGAAGCATGCTCTTGACCAGTAAGAGAAGCCGGTCAAAACAACTCTCGCTGATATGAAATTCAGATTTCAAATTCAATAGCTGCGACACTGCAGACAACCGTGTATGCTTCTCACAACCATCCCATAATGGCTCATCAGCATCTCGAAGTAACTGATAAAATCTCTGAGCTGTATCATTCGGCACTTCTTCATTTGTTTGATCTTCATGAATATTGAACTCCGGACCAGCAGCATCGACAACCATGTCTACGTACGTACTTGTGGAGGCAAAGTAATTAGCTGGTGCAGACGACTGAATATTCAACTCACCATGACACGACCATAACTCATAATGGCCAACAAATCCTCTCGTATACAGATGATGCTGCACATCCCATGTCGATATCCACTTTCTGTTCTTACAAGCCGAACACGGACATCGGATGTTACCCATCGGATCAACTGCTACTGATGAATTACTCAATGCAAACTCAATAAAACTGTCAACTCCGTCTTTAAACTCCTCGGTCACAACTCCATTCACTATTCCACGGTACATCCATGACCGATTCTCATAAGACATTTTTCCTACAGATTAAATGTCATGTCCCGAGTTAAAATCCAACACACCCTCACATCATTCAAGTACCATACATATGATACATACGTTATATAGAGAGTCCCAGAGCTAATGGGTGAAATAAAGCGTTGACGTAAAGATAAATGAAGAGTAAACATACATGAATATCAAATAAATTTGAGCACTATATAAATACTTAATGGTATTGAACATTAAAAACAACACAAACCGTGATGTCTTCATATTAGGCCACCACCACTTGATCGGCTCTTTATTCACCAGCTTCTCAGTAGATTTCGTAGGGAGTGAACTAACCACTGATATCCCTAAATATAGTTTGCCAAATACATCTCTTCGTACATAATGGGAAGACATAACTTTGAGAATGTCAAGTTCTTTGACACAATTATTTTTCACAAATTTACACCAGTCTTTTCCAATAAACATGTACATACTACCACACCAACTGCGTCGTAAGATTACAGAATATCGCACTCCTTTTTCATCTTGAACAATAACAGATAATCCACTTTTATTTTCTAAACTTTGTCTTTCTTCTTTCCGAATAATCTTTATGATTTTCGTCATCTTCTCTTTCACCAAAAGTAAACCATCATGCAATCTTCGAATATCGAGCGGAAATATTTTACGTTCAAACAAACAAGTACTTTGATACGTTGGACATTTGTTCTTCTTTGAGTCTAATTTCCAATCGCGAACTCTCATCACTAATTAGAAAAAAAAAATTTATAACATTTTATTCATGAGTAATTTAAAATATGAAATTAAATCATAATATGGTAAATATGAAAAAATCTCTCAAATGGCTACAAATAAACATACGAATGTTGAATGATTAACTTGCAGTGTGAAATTTGTGAAAGTAAACAATATGTTTAACAAAGAAAGTCATTGCATTGTTTATTTTCATGTCAAGCGTAAAAAAATAACAGCGAGCAAGATAAATAAAAAATAACTTAATTTACCAAAAGCTTTGAATATAAGCAATTAGGAGAAGGAACTTGTAGGGGAAGGGGGGCGACAGGATGGGAAGGGGGTGCTGGGACGGGGAGGGGGAGGGGGGGCATTTGTACTCGACGAATTGTACTCGACGAATTTTCATATTTTAAAACACTTCTGATTGCGTGGGCAGTCATGTTATCAAAAAAGAACCATCAGAGCAAGTTCTGTGTAGCAGGCTATCAGTCACTACCCACGCAATCAGTACACAGATATAACTAACCTTCTTACCTTACTTTTGTCTGGAAGTTTTTTAGTTTAAATTTACGGACTCTGTTGTTCTGTAACACGGGGTGCAGAAGCGGGACTGGCAGCCTCATCAGCCAAGGACACCACCACCACCAGCAGAGGCAACAGCAACTATCAATATCTGTAATGATTTCTAAATAGTTGATGACATGGTTACGCTAACAGCGAAGTCTTCCCAGATATCACAATATCACATATTTGCCATATCTATCCAATCCTTTCTAAACTCATCCCTCCAGAATTCAATTGTTTGTCAGGAAAAGTTTAAAATCTCCTAAGATTCTACCCCACTGTCCTTGCCTACACTTCTCATCATCGATTTTTTTTTTTGTCACTGCCCAGTGGAACACTGTCCTTTTTCTTGTGGTGGGTAACAGGGTATTGTTCACCACTTGTAATGGTGATATCTTAAGTGATATAGATGGGGGAATACCAATTGTTAAACTGAAGAGGGAAATATGTGGTTATTTATTGAGAATCTTGAGTGTTGATGATGAGATGCTATGGAATATGGATAGAACTATAGTTCATGTGAGTTTAATATAAGCACAAACATCAAATATGGATAGAACCAGGTATATAGAAGAGAACACAACTTATAATATAGCAGTTTAGATAGTGGTCCCCCCAAGAGCATCAATTAAGACAATGATCATAAATGGAATTGTGGATGAGTGGGCACACTTTCAATGGTGTGAGAGTGTACTGCATGTCTCTGTAATCAATCAGACAAAATGGTATATAATTTTGTTTGGTGAAACATATTGATCCAGTGGTCTAACTAATTTTTATTTATCATGACATGTGGTTTGCCAAACATTTTCTGCATCCAGATATAGTTGCTGAATATAGTTACATTTTTCTTTGGGATGAGGATCTTGGGCTTCAACATTTTGATCCTAAACGTGGTGTCTGAATGCAATACCTTTTTTTTGTACCTTTTTATGAGGACCGGCCATGTCATATGCAATGCTAATCTTATCATTAGGTATTGAAGGTTGTGTGGATATATGACAGAAAACAATTCAAAACATGAAATAGAGATTGATATTGCAAAGGCAGATATGGGGGGATTAAAATAATAAAAATTTAAAGTAAAAAAAATGAAGATAAAGAGGAATGTATACAATTAACTTATATTAAGTTATATAAACTAAACAGAAATGTTTCTTGCTTTAAAGCACACACACTTAACCTGTAAAAATATAATTTTCTGTTAAACTGATAAGGCATATGTTGAAAAATAAATGAGTAAAGAAGATGACATCCTAGAAAGTCAATCCTATGAAGGAATTAGGGTGACCAAAAATAGATGACTCCAAGAAAATAACTGTTTGAGGAGATGATCAATCTGGAGGTCACTGGAGGTACAACATATTCCTGTGTTCCTGCACATATAGCTTTATCATTTCAGCTGCTTCTTTTTTTACGTCAAGATGACTTTTCTTAGTAGCCCAGCACTCTGCTCCATACAATGTGGTAAGTTTGGCTATCATTTTATATGATCAATTTTAATAATGGGAACAATTTCCAATGTGCAAACATATCTACATTAAAATGAAATGCACCAACTTAGAATAGGGATAAAATGGGAGGGTGCACTAATGGTTCTTGCACTGTGCAGGCCCTTTTTTTTTTTTGCTTCTGTGATGATATGTACCCTCCCATTTTCCACCATTACCAGTAGATTAGTTAATTCATCACTTGTTCAATTAGGTTCAATTTCTTTCTTTCTTTATCAAATTTTCACTGGTTGGAGACATGGAGTAGATGATCCAGAAAGGAGTTGTTGGGAAAAGGTAAGCTTGTTAGGTTGAAGAAAATGAAATAATTTCAGTAAATCTGTTGGGAGGTTAACATCAAAAAGCACTTTAAGATGATATAATTCAGTTAATCACTTGTGAGGTTAACTTCAAGTTCATGCATGTGATTATGAAAGTTAGTTGGCTTTTAGGCACAACTATAATTTCTATAGTCCTCCCATGTATTTCCCAATCTTATACATTGGAATAACAGAAAAACTACTTCTCCATCACTCTATTTCTATGAAATGTAAATGTTTGGAATAAGAGAAAAAGTAATTCTCCATCACTCTATTTCATTTCTATGAAATGTAAATATTTGGAATAAGAGAAAAACTATTTCTCCATCACTCTATTTCTATATCCCCCGGTGGGAAGGGGAGGGGGGCCGGGTGCAGGGGGGAGGGGGGCATCGCGCAGGGGGGAGGGGGGCCGGGTGGGAAGGGGAGGGGGGTGTGTGCAGGGGAGGGGGGCCGGGTGGGGGGGGAGGGGGGGGTGGGGGGGGGGGCATCCCGCAGGGGGGAGGGGGCCAGGTGGGAAGGGGAGGGGGCCGGGTGCAGGAGGGAGGGGGGCCGGGTGCAGTGGGGAGGGGGGCATCGCGCAGGGGGGAGGGGGGTCGGGTGGGAAGGGGAGGCGGGTGTGTGCAGGCAGGGCCGGGTGGGAGGGGAGGGGGGCCGGGTGGGGGGGGGGGGCATCCCGCAGGGGGGAGGGGGCCAGGTGGGAAGGGGAGGGGGCCGGGTGCAGGGGGGAGGGGGGCATCGCGCAGGGGGGAGGGGGGCGGGGGGGACTCACGGGGAGAGGGGCACCGGCGGCGAGCGGCACAGGGGCGGCAGCGAAGGGCAGGGGCGGCGGCGAAGGCGCAGCGGCGACCGGCGGCGAAAGGGAGAGAGAGAGAGAGAGAGAGAGAGAGAGAGAGAGAGAGAGGAGAGAGAGAGAGAGAGAGAGAGAGAGAGAGAGAGAGAGAGAGAGAGAGAGAAGAGAGAGAGAGGGAGAGGAGAGAGAGAGAGAGAGAGAGCGGGAGAGGAAGAGGGGGGTTTCGCGGGACAAGGTATAGGAGCTTTACCGACGGATATTCCGACGGCAATATGTCTGTCAGAATATCCGTCGGTATGCTTTCATTACCGACGGATATGTCTGACGGAAATATTGTCGTCGGAACGGCCGACGGATATTCCGACTGACATATTGCCGTCGGAATATCTGTCGGAATTACCGACGGAAAATAATCCGTCGGAAATGTCCGTCGGTAATCCCGCTTTTTCTTGTAGTGAACGACCAACATGAAAGTCCTTCTACTAGAGGTCCTAGTTATGTTTTGTGTTGAAGGTTTTGTCTAAATGTCAGTAGATAGAGAGATATAAGCATTGCATGGATTGAGCACCTATGTTTCTACATTTTCTGCATTTTCGGGCTGATGTGAGAACCGCGTTCGGTCCAGGCGACGCGATTCCAGCACCTGGTATCGCGTAGACCTTGGCCGATGCGATTCAGTAAACCGCGACCATCTGATACGATGCGATTCAGCGTCTGACCAGTCAACGGCACGCGTGAGTCTTCGCGCCGCATAGGAGTCTGTGCATGTCTAAACCGCGGCTGTATTCCCCGACGTGATTCAGGTGATTTTCCCACCCATTGCTTTATTAAACGATTTTACATGAACGCGTCGGGGCCCCCAACGCGATTCAAGGATGAACGCGGCAACCAGACTGGACGCGATTTAGTCTTTTTACAGAACTCAGGCATAAACTATACACCTTGATATGAAGTGCGTCCACTGTGTCGGACGTGTATTTCCAGGCTTACCTGAGGACTATTTTACATGGTATTAAGTGCATGATTTGCATATCTTGGTTCTTGTCATGTCCTAATAGCAGGGGAAATATCGAGGCGTAATAGATTAAAGCGATAACTTTCACTAGTGGAACATTCATTACAATATATAAGCTGGCATAAAGCCGGAGAGTTTCAAAATACAAGGAAGACTATTACAATAACTCATTCAAACGTCTAGGTTACAATAACATGACATGACTAATTGGACTTTATTACAATAAGAAGAGGGTCTCTCGACGCACAACCCTGCCGACCATGTTGGAACTTAATTATCACCTGAAAAATATCAAGAGAACAAGGATGAGCAAAAACTTGCCCAGTAGAATCCTTTAAGTCAGTCTTAATCACTAGCAAGTATGCAAGACGAGAGGAAGAATTAAAATTGCATATCAAAGGAAAGAAATGAGAGTCTAGAACAACGCACGAATTCATGTATCACAGTACAAAGAAATAGTTATCACTATTAATAGAAAATCTCAAAGTGTTAAGATGAAAAGCACATGAACAAGTAATTAAATAATGAACATGATTACTGTCTTTGGTAAGTGAAAATTCAAGTTTACCACTGAACACTACCATAACGGTCATGCACTTAGGAGAATATTAAAGGGCTATATCATTAATCACTTTCACTAATTTTGAATTGATAGTCAGATACTATAAACACTTCACTTATGGTGTATGCCAAGCACCAGGTCATCACTCTCCATACGGTACCGCTGGGCACTAAGAGCATTCGGGATCTTCCTGGGACTAGACCATAGCCCCCTAACCAGCATGAATTCCACTTTTGAGTTCACGATTTCAAGTAGCGAGCTGACAACTCAGAGTTCGCAAAAGAATGAGAAATAGTCCGGTATTATATAGCACACATGAAATCCCCAGGTAGGCAGGACTCTAGAGGTGGCCCCCACAAGCTCAAGAGGTGGCTCCTGCTATGTAGCACTTTGCGCCATTATGGCCTCAAGAGGTGGCTCCCATAGCATAGCACTTTGCCCTATGTGGCACTTAGCTCCCGCACTTTCGATTGGGGTTCGGCGTAGAGAGGGATCTTGAGAAATCAATGGGCAGCATTCCGGCATAACGAGAGAACTTGAGAATCCAAACGGATAACATTCCGGTGTAAAGAGGGATATTGAGAGATCAAACGGACAGTATTCCGGCGTGACGGGAGATCTTAAGAAATCGTACGGACAATATTCCGGTATAACGAAAGATCTGAAGAAATCATACGGACAGCATCCCGGCGTGGATGGGAATCCCGAGAAAACAACCTGACATAGTTCCGATATAAAGAAGGGTTTCGAGAAAACATATCGGTGAAGTCTCATCATAGAGTAGGGTTTTGAGTGAACAAACCAATATAGAGAGGGATTTCGAGAAGACGGGTCGGCAGTATTTCGACGTCGCGAGAGATTCCGAGAAATCAAATCGGCAGCACTTCGGCATAACTGGAGATTCCAAAAAAATAAACTGACGGCGTTTCGACGTAGAGAAGGATTAGAAGAACACAAGAAATAGCACTTTCACTTACTAGGGGTATAGAACTAACTTAAAAGAGTCTACCTATAGGCAGCACTTCGGGGTGGGCACTCCTTCTTTCTATCTTCTCTTCTAGCCTAACCCTTCTTGGAAGCCTTGGAGGAGATGGATGGAATGGGTGGAATGGAGGAGGAGGAATGGAGAGGGGGTATTTATAGGAGGAGGGGAAGCATAGGATGAGGACACATGTCCCATAGGTGGCGCAATCCTGGGCTGCCTCCCCTGGATGTGGGACAAGTGTCCCTAGGAGATAAGCATCACCTGCATGTGGGACAAGTGTCCCTTTCTAGAGGATTCTAGAGAATTCTTGATTTTTCTAGGAATTTGTAAGATTTTATATTTTATTTCACTTAACCCCCTAACTTTTCTATCTTTAAAATTTTTACTTTTGACTTTTAGAAATTGGAGATATGTCCCTTTCAAATCTCCAATCAGCCATTCAAGCTCCGAGTGAGCTCCGATCGGGAATCCGATTGTGTCTCTGGGGATCGGTAGAAATTACATCAGGGTTGTTGGGTTGAGTGTGTTTTGGAATTTCCTAAAGTTGTATTTTAATGATAACCAATGAACATCACTCATACTTTGATTTTAATGATGACATATTATGATTTTGATGATGATATGTTGAACATGTTATACATTCCATACATATCACAATAATGCTTAAACAACATGTTCTTGATGTTTAATATCTCATATTTTAATGATAATATCTTGTACTAATGATTTATGTGTTAAATTTGCAGGTGTATACAGATTTTGTCATGGTAGTGTCGACACACCCACTACTGGTGTCGACACAGGGCTTCAAACTCTAAGGCAAAATGATGAAGAAAAGGTCAAGTGTGTCAACACAGCCTCAAGTGGTGTCGACACCAGTCCCAGTTCCCAGAGAACCCAGTTGACCAGTCTGTACTGTGTGTCGACACTGCCTTAAATGGTGTCGACACTAGATCCAGTTCCCAGAAGACCTGTTTGTCAGTTCTGGACAGTGTGTCGACACAGCCTGAAGTAGTGTCAACACTAGTGGCTCTTCCCAGAGAACCAATTCTACCAGTTTGGGATAGTGTGTCGACACACTCCTTGGACAGGTCGAGACACTCTGGATGAAACTCAAAAATCGAGAATTGATCTGGACACGTGGCCGCTTGGGGTTAAAGGGGATCTACCTAGGTTTTTGTGCCCACGTACCCTAAGGCTCTTTATGGACTTATGGGGCTATAAATACCCATGTCTTTGGCACTCCAAAGGATGCTACGCAAGACAAGAGCCAAGAGTATTTGAAAGAAGGGAAGAAGAGCGGGAAAGAAGCATCTGCATCCAGAGGAGCAGAGCAGCGCTGCCAAGGGGAGAAGAAGGAGAAGAAGAAGGAGAAGAAGAGGAGGAGCTCGAGATTGCAGAAGTGCTGGTCCAGAAGGATATCCAGCCGAGTTTGTATCTGGTTAGAGTGTCAATTTCTCTGGAGATTCTGTGTATGTGTTCTACACAGATCTCCCAATTCTATTTGTCTCTACCAATTCTATTGTATTGAGATAGATCGTGCTAGAGGATCTATTCTCTAAGTGTGCTTGGTCTAGCAGAACTTGGATCTATTGTGATCCAGAGGTTTGAGTACTTTGTACTCTGTTTTGGAGCCCCAGTGCTCTGAGTTGGAGTCGTTGTGCTCTGGTGCTTGAGCCGTGGTGCTCAAGGGCTTGTGAATTTGCTGAATTCACAAGTGATCTTTGGAGTAGGTCGTTGTGCCTATCTCCTGGGTTTCTTTGAGTTGTTGAACTCAAAGAGGTTAGAGTCGTCGTGCTCTAGTTTGTACTGCACTTGTGCTAGTGGTTCCTCCGTTGTGAGGAGGTGGACATAGGAGACACAAGTTGTGTTCTCCGAACCACCTTAAAATCTTCAGTGCACTGTGGTTTGATGTGTGGTTTGCTGTTCTTATTCACTATTCTCACACACCACACTTGAGTTTGATCGAATTGTGTGTTTTACTTATTTTAATTCCGCTGTTATACACACAATTTCTTAGTTCATTTACTAAAGTCACCTATCCGATCCCTTTCAATTGGTATCAGAGCAGGTCAGAGTCAATTCTATACTCTGAGGTGTTTTGGTGAATTTTCTGTATCTCAGATTTTGATTACTTGCTCAAGTTGCTGTGTGTTTTGGTTTGATTGTCTTTATCATGGACTCTAGAGGTTTTGTTGTTGAAGGTCATTCAATCAATAGGCCTCCATTTTTTGATGGTAATGACTATCCTTACTGGAAGAATAGGATGATGGTTTTCCTTAGAGCACAGAACTATGAAGTATGGAGAATTGTTGAAAAAGGACCAAATGAAGTCATTGGAGATGAAGATCAATGGACCAGGGAGCAGATCAGAAGGGTCACCCTGAACTACAACGCCATGAACATGCTGTAATGTGCCATCCATTCGAAGGAGTATTCCAGAATCTCCATGTGTAAGTCTGCCAAGGAGATGTGGGATAAATTAGAATTGCTTTATGAGGGCACATCTCAGGTCAGGGAGACTAAGGCTAACATGTTAGTTTCTGATTATGAGTTGTTTATCATGAAATCTAATGAAACTATATCTGAGATGTTTGCTAGGTTCATGGTTATTATAAATGGACTTCGAGCCTTGGGTAAGGAATACTCAAATGAAGAATTGGTAAGAAAAATCTTGCGTTCATTATCTCCTGTATGGCACACTAAAGCAAATGTCATTGAAGATTCAAAGGATTTATCCAAAATCACATTGGATGAACTCATTGGATCATTAATGACATATGAGTTAAATTTAAGAGATCAGAAGAATACATGCTAAAAAAAAAACCATTGATCTTAAAACTTCATCTAGTAATAAAGGAAAATCTAAAGAAAATTCTGAGTCTGAGAAGTCTGAATCTGATAATGATAATCTTGCTTTCATCACTAGACAATTTAAGGCATTTCTGAAATCAAACAAGAAGAATTTTGGTGATAAGCAAAATGCCATGTCTAGTAAAAAGAAACAATTTTCTCATGTTGATCATAAGAAAACTAATGAAATTCCTGTGTGTTATAGGTGTAACAAATCTGGACATATGAAGGCTGATTGTCCAGAAGGTAAAAAGGAAAAGCACAAAACCCACAAGAAGGAGTTTCACACAAAGAAGAACAAGGCCATGGTGGCTACATGGTCAGATGATGAAAGCTCAGACTGCAATGAAGAATCCTCAAGTTCAGAAGGGAATGAAATCTGCTTCATGGCTGGAAGTAGTGAAGAACAGGTAGATATATCCTTTGAACTATTTACCATTGATGATTGGCAAGAAGCATATGGTAATTTAGTTGAAAATATTTCTGATGTTAGAAAAGAAAATAAATATTTGAAAAGAAAAATTGAAAGCACTCTTCATGATACTTCATCATCTGAAAAAATTTCTGAATTGGAAGCTCAAGTTTCAGATCAAATCAATGAAAATGATGAACTGTTGATCTTTGTTGATAATCTCAAATTGAAAATTCAAAAATTGAACAAAGAACTTATTAATTCTATTAAGAAATTTGAAGAAAAAGAAAAGGAAAACCATGAAAACTTGAATCAAATTGAAAAACTCAATCTTTGCATCAAAGAAAAAGAAGACATCATCACGAACTTCACTCAAGGGAAAGACAATTTGAATGCTCTACTTGGAGTTAAGATGAATTCAAATAAGCATGGCTTAGGTTTTGAACCACAAAATTCAAAGAAAACTGAATCATCTCCAAAGAAAACAAAATCATCAAAAATTCCGTTAATAAAATTTGTTAAGGCAAGTTCATCTGAAAACAAAGGAAAAATACAAAAACAAAAAGAACCTGAGAGGTCGGCACATACCCTACCTAGGTCGACACACACTATGCATAGGTCGACCTATCCCAGTCAGAGGTCAACCTATCCTTCTTATAAAAATCACAAAAACTTCAAACCAATCAATAATCATGTTTCTCATGGAAATTGGAATATTTTCTCCTCTTACAATTCAAGATGGAATAAGTCTTGGAACCAATGGTACAATGGTAACCAATGGTTCAATCCTTATTTCTATCATTCATCTTTTCCTGCATATCAACAGCAATACATGCCAAGTTTTTCACAGTGGAACAAATCAACTAAGAGGTATATGGTTTAGAAAATTGAAAAATAAAAAGTTGAATCTTCTGTTTCAAAAACCATTGTGAAGAAAAATACACAAATTTGGGTTAGAAAGGATTTGTTATCTCTTCTCACTCATGATGTTGGTACCAATCTCATGTGGGTACCAAAAACTTTTCTTGTCTAATTTGTTATGTGCAGGAAAGTCGTGCATCCAATTCCAACAACATCTGGATTCTTGACAGTGGATGCTCACGGCACATGACAGGAGACAGAAATAAATTTTCATGCTTGATTGAAAAGGAAGGTGGATCAGTCATCTTTGGAGGTAAGAATAAAGGAAAAATAATTGGAAAAGAAAAATTGGTAAGTCTTGCATTACCTTAAATGATGATGTTTGTTTAGTTGAGGGTTTGAATTACAACTTGCTTAGCATTAGTCAATTGTGTGACAATGGTCACAAGATTCTTTTGAACATGATTCATGCAAAATAATTGACTCCTCTTCTGAGCAAATTAAATTGATTGGAAAAAGAGAAAATAATGTTTACATGATTGATTTGTGTGATACTTCTTCTTTAAATGTTTGTTTGATTGCAAATAAAAATGACACTGCTTGGTTGTGGCACAAAAGGTTGGGTCATGCAAGTTTCACAACCATTAGTAAACTCATAAGAATGAATATTGTAAAAGGTCTTCCTGAATCTTTCCCAGTCATTGACAATCCTGTTTGTGGGATATGTGCTCAAGGAAAACAAACAAGGAAATCTTTTAAAGTGTTCAATGAAGTACTTACATCTAAACCACTTGAGCTGCTTCATATGGATCTTTTTGGTCCAACCAGAACTCAAAGTCTCAGTGGTAATAGATATGGCTTTGTGATCATTGATGACTTTACAATATATACTTGGGTCTTATTCTTATCCCATAAAAGTGATGCATGTTCAGAATTCAGGAGATTTTACAATTCTGCATTAGTGGGTTTATCTTTTAAACTGGATTCTATTTTGACAGATCATGGGGGTGAATTTGAAAAAAATCATTTTTTGATCTCTGTACTGAACTGAAAATTCTCCATAAGTTTTCTTCCCCTAGAACTCCAGAACAAAATGGAGTTGTAGAAAGAAAAATATAACTCTTGTGGAAATGGCCAGAACTATGCTCATTGAAAGTAAACTGTCTAAATCTTTTGGGCAGAAGCTGTAAATACAGCTAATTTCATTTTGAATAGAGCATTAGTAAGACCAAAGATCAGAAAAACCCCTTATGAGTTGTTCAAGAATAAAAAGCCAAGTGTGTCATATTTCAAAAATTTTGGTTGCAAATGTTTTGTTCACAATAACAACAAAGAAAATCTTGATAAATTTGATGCAAAAAGTTTTGAATCAATCTTCTTAGGTTATTCTGAAAATTCAAGAGCTTACAGAGTTTACATCTTGAAAAATAAGACTGTGGAAGAATCTCCACATGTCCTTTTTGATGAAAATTTGCAAAAGATTGACATTTCTGATTTGTGCAGAACTCAAAAATGTGATGATGAAGATGAATTTCTTGAATATCCATCTACAAATTTTGAAGATCAAGAAGTACCAAATGTTCATGAGGTTCTTGAAATGCCAACTTCAAGTAATTCAGGTAATCATGTTCCTGAAAATCATGCAAACTCTGGGGTAATTTCTGAACCCAGATTTTTAAGAGATCATCCACTTGAAAGCATTCTTGGTAATTTGCAAGATGGAATAAGAACCAGATCATCTTTTCATTCTATCATAGTTGAAGATACTTTGGCACTACTTTCCCAAATTGAACCCAAAAATGTTGATGAAACTTTATCTTGTGAAAATTGGATAAATGCTATGCATGAAGAGCTTCATCAATTTGAAAGAAATCAAGTTTGGGATTTAGTACCAAAACCTCCAGATTTAACTTCTGTCATAGGAACTAGATGGATTTTTAGAAATAAATTGAATGAATCTGGTCAAATTGTTAGAAATAAAGCTAGACTTGTTGCTCAAGGGTATAACCAAGAACTTGGTATTGATTTTGAAGAATCTTATGCCCCTATAGCAAGACTTAAAGCTGTTAGAATATTCCTTGCATTTGCTGCTTCTTTGAAATTCAAAGTCTTTCAAATGGATGTCAAGAGTGCTTTCTTGAATGGTTACATAAAAGAAAATGTCTTTGTCAAACAACCCCCTGGTTTTGAAAATAAAAAATTTCTCAATCATATTTTTAAACTCAATAAGGCTCTATATGGTCTTAAGCAAGCTCCAAGAGCTTGGTATGACCGGTTGAGCTCCTTTCTTGTAAATAAAGGTTACATAAGAGGAAAAAATGATCAAACTTTGTTTACAAAAACTGCAAAAAATCATTTTATTACTGTTCAGGTTTATGTTGATGATATCATTTTTGGCTCCACAGATAATAATTTATGCAATGAATTTGCCCATCTTATGCAATCTGAATTTGAAATGAGTCTAATGGGTAAACTTACATTCTTTTTAGGTCTGCAAGTACATCAAACTGCTGAAGGAATTTTTCTGAGTCAAACAAAATATGTCAAGGAGTTGCTCAAGAGGTTTGACTTTCAGAATATCAAGCCATCCAACACACCAATGGCCACAAGTGTAAGACTTGAGAGTGATGCTTCTGGTAAGCCTGTTAATGCTAAACTTTACAGAGGTATGATTGGATCTCTTCTCTATCTAACTACCTCTAGGCCAGATATTCAATTCAGTGTTTGCATGTGCGCCAGATTTCAAGCAAATCCTAAAGACAGTCACATGTCTGTGGTTAAATGAATTTTCAAATATCTTCTTTCTTCATGTGATTTGGGTCTTTGGTATCCTGCTGGGTGTAAATTGGACTTGATTGCATATAGTGATGCTGATTATGCTAGGTGCAAACTTGATAGAAAAAGCACTAGTGGGTTGTGTTTATATCTAGGAGGGTGTCTTATTTCTTGGGCTTCCAAAAAGCAACATTCTGTAGCTCTTTCAACTGCAGAAGCTGAGTATGTTGCTGCTGGTAGCTGTGGTACCCAAGTCCTTTGGGTCAAACATCAACTTCTAGATTATAATCACACATTAGGTTGCATTCCCATTCTTTGTGACAACACAAGTGCTATAAATCTGTCCAAAAATCCTATTCAACATTCCCGCACAAAACACATTGACATTCGGCATCATTTTCTTCGAGATGAAGTCTCAAAGAATTCTTTTGAACTCCACTTCATTGACACAGAAAAACAAATTGCAGACATTTTCACTAAGCCTCTTGCAGAACCTAGATTCACTTCTCTTAGAAGGGAACTTGGTTTATGCAAGTTTTCACGTCTGATATCTTCATTTCATCTCTTTGTGCAAATAAAGGTCATTCTCTCTTGCAAATAAATTCCTACTTCACAGTTGCATTGAGATTCTTGGTATATCAAATAGTGATTTGAAGAAAGGCAAGTTCGGCTTGTCTGGACACTTTCACTATGTGTGAGTATATGTCTCCGCCAAGTACCAAGATTCCTTTTATGTAATTGTTGAGGGGGAGTATTTGTTGAGGGGGAGTCATTGTACATTCTTCACTCATTTCACTTGACATTTGTTGTCTATTCTGAGCCTCAATCATCAGAATTTTTGAGTCATTGTGCTCTTTTCTTATGAGAGAATTAAAATGTTGTAACTAAACTCATTGTGCATTTAGTTTAATTTCAAAGATTCATTATCATTTCAAGGTTAAGCAATCTTAATACTGAATGTTCTTAAAATGATTTGCAAAACACTATTATAGGCACATGAGTGGCTTTAATATTCACTGTGTATGTTTAAGCTTCATTTTTACCTCATGTTAAGAATAATTTCTCCAAATTCATAGTCATGACTTGTCTGGTCAAAGAAAACATATTTCTGCAAAACATCAAAATAAAATGATAAACAATCTGGCAAGATACAAACAGAGCAATGCAAATTCTTGTACCACTGAGTAATCGGGCCATTTCACCTAACAAGTGATTTGTTTCGCGTCAAAAAGTGGAAATCAAAGTTTTCAACTCTGTATAAGATAATGAAAGTTAAACCACTGAGTAATCAGGAGGTCTTGCATCTGATCAATGTGATCTCTTGCACTGAAAAGTGAGATTTAACTAATTTATTCTTGTATTCTTTCCCAGCTAAAATTGAAAGAAAATCAAAAAGACAGGATAGAAAAGCTTAAGACCTTCATAAAGTTCATGTATACTGAGTTTCGACCTATTATTTTACATTGTGTTAAACTTAAAGTCCTAACATCCTTGTTAAATATTTCTGCTCACTCATATAGGTCACTTTATTTCACATTTACATCATTATTTTAACCACATTCAGATCATTATATCTTGCAATACCTTGTGTTGAGTGTGTCTTTGTGATTAAACTTTGTTGCACAATCACCAAAAACACAATCATTTCTCTCATTTGACAATATCACTTTGTCTCATTTATTTTGATTATTTCTGACCATTCCTTTCCTACATTTCATTTCTTGATCTCCTACTATTCTTTGTTTATCTCTCTCATCTGTCCTTTTGATGCTGTCAAAAAGGGGGAGAAAAGGCCTTCAAAAAGAGGGAGAACGTTCTTTAAAAGAGAAAGGTCTCTAAAGGGGAGAAAGTTCTTTAAAGGAGAAAGGTCTCTAGGAGGAGAAAGGTCAAAGGGTGTATATGGTCAAAGGGGGAGTTTTTGTAGTCAAGGGAGTCAAGATATTGGGAGATTGTGCATATGTTTTGTCATCATCAAAAAAGGGGAGATTGTTGGGTTGAGTGTGTTTTGGAATTTCCTAAAGTTGTATTTTAATGATAACCAATGAACATCACTCATACTTTGATTTTAATGATGACATATTATGATTTTGATGATGATATGTTGAACATGTTATACATTCCATACATATCACAATAAGACTTAAACAACATGTTCTTGATGTTTAATATATCATATTTTAATGATAATATCTTGTACTAATGATTTATGTGTTAAATTTGCAGGTGTATACAGATTTTGTCATGGTAGTGTCGACACACCCCGACACAAGGCTTCAAACTCTAAGGCAAAATGATGAAGAAAAGGTCAAGTGTGTCGACACAGCCTCAAGTGGTGTCGACACCAGTCCCAGTTCCCAGAGAACCCAGTTGACAGGTCTGTACTGTGTGTTGACACTGCCTCAAATGGTGTCGACACTAGATTCAGTTCCCAGAAGACCTGTTTGGCAGTTCTGGACAGTGTGTCGACACAGCCTGAAGTAGTGTCGACACTAGTGACTCTTCCCAGAGAACCAATTCTGCCAGTTTGGGACAGTGTGTCGACACACTCCTTGGACAGGTCGACACACTCCGGCTGAAACTCAAAATTGGGAATTGATCTGGACACGTGGCCGCTTGGGGTTCAAGGGCATCTACCCAGGTTTTTGTGCCCACGTACCCTAAGGATCTTTATGGACTTATGGGGCTATAAATACCCATGTCTTTGGCACTCCAAAGGATGCTACGCAAGACAAGAGCCAAGAGTATTTTGCAAGAAGGGAAGAGGAGTGGGAAAGAAGCATCTGCATCTAGAGGAGCAGAGCAGCGCTGCCAAGGGGAGAAGAAGGAGAAGAAGAGGAGGAGCTCGAGATTGCAGGAGTGCTGGTCCAGAAGGAGATCCATCCGAGTTTGTATCTGGTTAGAGTGTCAATTTCTCTGGGGAATCTGTGTATGTGTTCTACACAGATCTCCCAATTCTATTTGTCTCTACCAATTCTATTGTATTGAGATAGATCGTGCTAGAGGATCTATTCTCTAAGTGTGCTTGGTCTAGCAGAACTTGGATCTATTGTGATCCAGAGGTTTGAATACTTTGTACTCTGTTTTGGAGCCCCAGTGCTCTGAGTTGGAGTCGTTGTGCTCTGGTGCTTGAGCCGTGGTGCTCAAGGGCTTGTGAATTTTCTGAATTCACAAGTGATCTTTGGAGTAGGTCGTTGTGCCTATCTCCTGGGTTTCTTTGAGTTGTTGAACTCAAAGAGGTTAGAGTCGTCGTGCTCTAGTTTGTACTGCACTTGTGCTAGTGGTTCCTCCGTTGTGAGGAGGTAGATGTAGGAGACACAAGTTGTGTTCTCCGAACCACCTTAAAATCATCAGTGCATTGTGGTTTGATGTATGGTTTGCTTTTCTTATTCACTATTCTCACACACCACACTTGAGTTTGATCGAATTGTGTGTTTTACTTATTTTAATTCTGCTGCTATACACATAATTTCTTAGTTCATTTACTAAAGTCACCTATCCGATCCCTTTCAAGGGTCCCTAGAAAAATTAACATTTGCATGAAAACCCCATATTTTTATAATTGTAGATATGCCCCTCCTATTTACATTTATACTTTTTCCTTTTATTTAATTCTGGGCTCAGTGTGAATGGGGATATATCCATAATCTTATCCTCATTCTTTACCTATATGCTAACCTCTAGGAGTATCCTTTACTCTTACCATTTACCTTTAGTAGTATCCTTTTATTAATATCATTACTATTTATCATTAGTAATATCCTTTACCAATAATTGTATCCTTTAGCATATTTTTAGTCAGACCTCCGATAGGTCCGAATTTGCTTAATCTATCCATCTGCGTACAAATCGCATTACGTTTTCTCTACCGTTTCTTACTTATTTATCATTTTATACCTTGGGGTATTATAGTTCTGGTCATTTCATGGGGAATGCTCTTAAATGATATGACCCACTCATACAACTAATGAATTGTTCATCTTACTGTTCTAGCTTGTTAAAATGATAATTGTCATCTTAAAATATTGCAACCAAAGTTTAGTTAAATGCATAGTTTCATCTCATGTTATCATGTTAATTGTTTTCCGCAAGTTTGGAACCAATGAATTGTGGATTGAGATACGTAATTCTTCCGCTAAGACCTCCGTAATTCTTCGTACTTTGTGGATTCCCTCCTGGAGACCGAGTTGGTTGTACCATTGAAGTTCCCTGGAGATAGCGTGCACTTCCTTTCTTCTCTTGTTCTCGTGAGTGTGATTTAAAACCTAGAGTTAAGCCATTAATGTAAAGATTGAATTAAAGTATAAAATTGCACTGATATGCTGCCAAAATTGTCCCTTGACTATTGTTATCATGAAATCATGTTCAAATTACTTATTACTTGTTCTCACCATCATCATGAACATGACATTACACGTGCTTACATCTTGAAACTCTTATTGGCCATTAATGACTGCGAGTATCTACATTTAAAATTGAAATGAGATGCTGACCGGGCATGGCGAGTGTCTAAGGGCTCCAGTCTAGCCCCAATGATGGAGAGTCATAAATATACTGTTAATCATGGGGTATAATGATTACTGGCGTTGCATCTGTGTTGGGAGTACTTGCGTGTTGAATGCTAGATACAATAACCACATACACGTGTCCT
The DNA here is from genome assembly GCA_014218235.1 of Colocasia esculenta. NCBI lineage: Eukaryota > Viridiplantae > Streptophyta > Magnoliopsida > Alismatales > Araceae > Colocasia > Colocasia esculenta. The sequence continues at coordinate 65,753,433 of CM024763.1, read as the reverse complement.
AGTGTGCATTTCAAGGTGGATCTTTCCTTGGTGTGCATTAGTGTCTCGTGCCTGATTAGTGTTACATGATCGTGCTCGTGCTCGTGTTTGCTTGCTTAAGTGATATGGACATCCTGCATTTATTGCAATTAGTGATATCTTGCGTTCTTGACATCAAGTGAAATCTTGTGTGCTTGTACAAAGTGATCTGTTGCTAGTTCTATCTTGTTATCTTGTTCAAGGTCTTGCTCTGTCATTATCATTCAATCTATCTTGCTCATGTATTGAGTTTTAATGAGTTTTATTCGTACATGCATATCATGACAATCATCGTGCTTACCTAGTTCTAAATTGCTAATCACTTATATCATTGCCCGCACATTGAGATATAAATCCTACTGGGCTAGTTTGCTCATTCCCTACTTTTAACCATTCTAGGTGATTATGAAATTCAAGAGGAGGAGCAAGTCGAGGATGGGAATGCGTCCGAGTGATGAGCGTTTCAATACTTGAGTCTATCTATAGTTAGTTTGCTTTGAGTGTTAGAACAATGTAGTAGGAAGTGATGAATAAATGTACTTTGCCTTTTATCAAGTCTTAGTCCTGTTATATAGCGTTTAAGAGTTGTATTAGTTCATTTGAAACAATGAGATGATAATTGAATATAATTTCCATTGAGTTCAATATTGGGGCCCTATTATGATGTTTTGTTGATACACATTTAGTGCGTGCTAGCTAGAGGCTTATTTTCCGACTGTTTGGGTCTCGGAATATCGACTCGAATTATACGAATTAACATCCGCTGCGTAATTCTCGAGATGTGACATTGTGTATACTACGTTTGTTCTTCACAGCCATCGTCTTCTTATAACTTCAGCTTTCTTCAGATGTGTCTGTTGAAGTGTCCGTTGTCTCTTATTCCTTGGTGCTCGTTTCCATGCAGTCGCAGCAAGTCTTACGTTGTAGAAACATGTGACTACTGGAAACCTGCATGCATTAAATGCTAAGAGAGAGGTTTTCAGTCAACGACCAAAAGGGTGTTATACAGAAATAGATATGTCCATTCTATCACCGTATAAATCATAAGACAACTTGTTATAAAAATGGCAAACCGTAAAGCGTTTTCTGCAAGAGAACTGTGACTCGTGACTAAGTATGCCACAGACAGATATGTTCCTTTCTGTTCACACAAAGTATTAGAACACTTACCATGAAAATAGTAGTCAGTCAAAAAGTCATATTGTAAGAAGATATCCTTCAAAGCTTTTGTAAGAAGGATATGTAACAAATAACAGAAAATTTGAAATGCACATATTTCAAAATGATTTGAAGATACTGCGCCCCAAGTTATGTTCATAACAAAGATTAATCATAAGGGCAATCATTATAATTTCAACCACAATCAGTAAGGTTATTGCACAGACAATTATCAAGGTATCTGAAACTAATATATCTAAAATAGCAATGGATAATATAATGCCAATCGATGTTACGACACAATTGATGTTCAAAGAGTAATCGATGTTAAGACACAGTCGATGTTCAAAGAGGAATCAATGTTCAAGAGGAATCCATGTTCAAGAACAATCTATGAAGACAATCGATGTTTGAGTATAATGGTAATCGATGTTTAAGCAGGACAGTCGATGTCTAAGGGTAATCGATGTTTGATACAAAGCAATCGATGTGATTTAAAATAGTAATCAATGTTTCAAAGATAAGAAAATCGATGTTTAGTAAGACAATCGATATGAGATGGCAATCGATGTTTTAAGAGAATGGTAATCGATGTTTAAAGAGAATCGATGTCTAAGGTAATCGATGTGAAACTTCGACTAGAGAAAAGTTAGAGTGAAATCAATCAACCGATACAATAATCAATCACACTTCGACTTCTGAAGAATCGGAGTGAGACCAGCAAAGATATATATATAACTTCGACTTCTCTAATGGACTTTGAAAATTTCTGGAATACTTATAGTGGTGATCATTGATGTAATTTTTATTTCCTTTGAGTTTCTTGTTGACAAACTTAACCAAAATAAAATTAAGGTAAATACTCATAATTTAGATAAATACAAAAATATTCTGATAAGTTTTGTTATCACCAAAATATATAATCATGGAGATAAAGGAGTCAACAATCTCCCGCTTTTTGGTGATGACAAAACTAACCGAAATCATAATGCTCCAAAAAAAAGATATGATGATATGTATTCAGAATATATGTATTTCAAACTATTTCTCCCCCTTTTTGTCAATGACAAAAAAGGAAGGGGAATGGAATAATAATGATGAAACCAAAAGTAAGGATGTGGAGAAGGATGTATGAAGTCTCCCCCTTAGTCCAAGGCTCCCCCTCAGGGCAAGGCTCCCTCGCAGTTCAAAGCCATGTAAAGAGATAAAGGAGTTAAATGTAGAGAACTTGGTCAGAAGGAGTAGACCATGAAAATGACCAAAAAGAAATGAGAGTGGTAGTTAAAGATTGGATCAAAATAGAGTGAGTAAGTGTCGCAATACCATAATGATACAGGTCAACTTGTATGAAGGATGTGTCGATCTGATGTAAGGAGGTGTCGACAGATAAAGGAGTTCTGTCGACAGGGTCATGAAGTACAAGAAGTTTTTCAACAATGATTAGGAGTCATGCATTTCTAAGGTACTCTGAAAAATTAATGTCTTTAGTTATTGCAGAAATACATCCTTTACAAATTACACATGTCTAGCTCTCGTCGGAGAGAGGTGAATCTCTCTTCAGATAGGGCTTTTGTAAAGATGTCTGCCAACTAATTTTTAGTTTCCACGAATGAAATGTTAATATTACCATTTTTTACATGATCTCTAATGAAATGATACTTAACCTCAATATGTTTGGTTCTTGAATATTGTACTAGATTCTTTGTGAGATTGATTGCACTGGTGTTGCCACATAATAGGGGTACAGATATGATGTTTAGACCATAATCCTTAAGTTGTTGTTTGATCCATAGTAGTTGAGTGCAGCAACTCCCAGCGGCAACATATTCAGCTTCAGTTGTTGACAAGGCCACAGAGTTATGCTTTCTTAAGGACCAGGAGATCAAGCACCGTGCAAGAAACTGACAGGAACCACTGGTGCTTTTTATATCCACTTTGCATCCAACATAATCAGCATCAGTATAACCAATTAAACTCATCTTACATGATTTTAGATACCATAATCCTAAATCACATGTATGTGCTAAATATCTAAAAATCTTTTTGAGCAAAATTAAATGGGATTCTTTGGGATCTACTTGGTACCAAGCACACATAGATACACTAAATAAAATGTTTGGTCTAGTAGCAGTTAAGTATAGTAGAGAGCCAATCATACCTCTATAAGATTTCTGATCTACTTTCTTACCTTGAGGATTAATGTCTAACCTGGTGGAAGTATTCATAGGAGTGGTCAGATCCTTTGCTTGTTCTAAACCAAACTTCTTTAGCAAATCCTTGATGTATTTGGTCTGATTGATGTGGGTTCCTTCCTTGTCATGTTTGATTTGGAGTCCAAGGAAGTAAGCCAATTTCCCCATCAAACTCATCTCAAATTCTCCATGCATTAATTCTTCAAAATACTTGCAAAGAGATTCATTAGTAGCTCCAAAAATGATGTCATAAACGTAAATTTGCACAATAAAGGTATGTTGAGAGCATGATTTAATAAATAATGTGCTATCTACTTTGCCCTTAGTAAAACCATATTTTAAAAGAAATGCACTTAGTCTTTCATACCAAGCTCTAGGTGCTTGTTTCAGACCATATAGTGCTTTATGCAATTTGAAAACATGATTAGGATGGTCTACGTCTTCAAAGCCAGGAGATTGTTTAACATAGACTTCCTCTTTTATAAAACCATTTAAAAATGTAGATTTCATATCCATTTGAAACAATTTTAAATCACATGCAGATGCATATGCTAATAAAATTCGAATAACCTCAAGTCTAGCTACTGGTGCATAGGTTTCATCAAAATCTATGCCCTCCTCTTGGGAAGAGCCTTGAGATACCAATCTAGCGTTATTTCTAGTAATGATACCAGCTTCATCCAACTTGTTCCTGAACACCTATTTGGTGTCAATCACAGGATGATCTGATGGTCTAGGAATAAGGGACCAAACTTGGTTTCTCTTGAACTGATTTAGTTCATCTTGCATCGTTAAAATCCAAGATTCACTAGTCAGTGCCTCATTGACTGTCTTGAGCTCAATTTGAGAAACAAAGCTAAATAATTACAAGGAATAATATTACATCTAGTTCTTACCCCTTCATTTGGATCTCCAATGATTTTTTTTTGGGGGATGATCCTTCTTATATCTCCATTCCCTAAGAAGATCCTCATGGATTATATCTTTTTGTTGTAATTCTTCCAGGGGTGGATCTTCATTATCTTTGATGGGTACTTCCTACATTTTCTTAGATAGGTTCTCCGCACCTTCACCATCACTT